>JAIQCU010000818.1:0-65000 GCA_022114935.1 Leptestheria dahalacensis
ATAGGGAATTTGAAAAGGTGGGAAGAAAAACGGGAAAAAAAAAGAAAAAAAAAACATGAAGTGGAAAAAAGTGAACAATATGTCTCCATGCTGTTAAGCAATGGAGACAATGATAGATAGTTAAAAGGTAAATAGACGGTCAGATAGATGGTGGATAGCCAGGAGAGAGAAAGAGAGATGGGAAAGGACTGGCCGTTCTTTAAGCTACTAGGCGACACACAAGAGTCCCTTGTATAGCTGTCATTAAAAAGAGAGCCTCATGGAAGGAAAGTTACGACGCAGATTTAGTGCAGTATGTCGACGTTAACTATCATAACTTGGCAGGAATGGTACTCCATAACATTGTGCGCGGTTTGCTCTAATCGATTTTCCGGGTAATTTCCTAACCAAATCTTATTCTAAGCCTTCCACTTTCCATGAACCGTACAAGAGTTATAATTTAATTTCACTTCAGTTTTATCCAAGTTCCTAAATTACATAAACGATTTTATTTTACAAAGAAGACTTTATTTCGCAAGTTAATCTTGGTATCGATAGTTATAGCAGGATATGCAAAATAATAGCTGACAATAGTTATATCACTTAATATATATACAGGTACCTCTAATTCGTTCAAAATTATTTGAAATTATTCCTCTTGATAACCAATCTGCTTTCTAATTCTTAAATGTATAATTCCTGTATTTTCCTGCTAACTTTGAATCTGTTAAACATGAGTGAAATTAACATTTTTTCCATGTTTAAAATAATAGGAAAAGATAAGATTAAGTAAAGAAATTTTTCCCTGTTCCCATAAGCTAAACTTTTTAATCATGAAACCCGTTTCCCGGGAAACAGACGCTGTCTTAAACTGTTTCCACTGAATTCGATAATGGATGACTCGTGGCCGCGTTGTTTATGCAGGAATTTCTCCGCGATTCAATAACTGTCCCTCGTATGTTTCTATTTCTCACCGAGAGTCAAAGGGAAGCGATATTGATTTTTCACGCTGCAATACGGTTCTCCTCCAAGTCTCTGTTGTGACCTGGCCTCTTCACTCTCTCTATCTCTCTCTCTCTCTTTCTATTCTTTCTGTCTCTCTCTCCCTCTTCCCTTCTGCTGCAGTCGATGGAGTCACTTTTTACGCCGTCAATTTCACATGGAAATGGCCCACTGCACCAAGTGTCGACTAAACAAACTGGCCCTTATATAGCTTTCAGCAGTTTAGGACTTTCAATGCTTAAACAAGCCGCTTAAAAAACTGCCTGGATAACGTGTATTGACTTTAATCACTAACTTAATTGCTGTACTTAATCTATGATATCATATTCTTACAGAGATTCTTCTTCGGGTCCTTACCGAGAATCATATTGAGATTACTAGATATGTTAAAGTTAATATTGATGATATATTCGTTAATTATCACAGGGGTTTATGCAGGCGCTGCCTTATGGCTCCCTATTCAAGGTCTGTGTTATTTGCTTAAGCGGACCCTTAAGCAGGTATTAAGGGTCTCTGCAGCTTGCAAATTTAAGCAGCTAATGAGGGCATCTGTCTTAACTGAATGGTCAGTTTCGTCGTAAACCGAGTGTCATTTTCCATCGTTCTAAATCTACTAACCTTCTAATCTAACTGGAATCAAATACCAGGTTTAAAAGCAGCGATTTTTTTCCCGAAATCCTTTCATGTACGTATTGATTCACGTTCCTCTTACAAGTACATTAGTACAATTTCTACCTGTAGCATTACGTCATGACTCTTTACGGATCTCGATGATTCCCTCTTTTTCCGTTTTTTTTATTCCCAAAGGGGGAAACCGCTAATGGAACACTTAATTGAATTCTCGTTTAAAACCGGGGACCTTCAAATGTACATCTGGGGAGTTGTAAATCCCCCCTTAATACTGTACCCATCGCACCCTGTGGACATAAATAGAAATCAATGTGTAATGTGAGATGCAAGAGTATGGCACATAACATCTGCAATATATCGGAAATCCAAGCATCCCCACCAAACCCTCCCCTGCTGCTGCTGCTCTCGATCGTATGGCTCAGAGTATCAGCTTGCCCTTAAACCTCTTGCAAAAGAGGACATCTATATAGAGAAAAAACGACCGAGGGGAAGATAGTGAAAGGATAGACCATACAGTGACATAAAAACGAGGAATTTATACTTGATTTAATTACAATAACATCGTTGGATTAGTACAACAACATGTACAGGGTGGATACAGGGACTGACAAAGCGAGGGAGTTTATAAATTAGCTCGTCTTAGTTCTTAGGTAGAGATATAGACAGATGGATAGGTAGATAGACAAGTAAATAAATGCATTAATAGATGTATAGAGTTAGGTAGGTAGGTGGACTGATAGGTAGGTAGGTAGATAGATATATACGCAAGCAAATAGATATTGAAACAGTTGTTTTGGTAGATAGGCAGCTAGAAAAATAACCGGGTAGATAGAGGGACAGACAGACGTATGGGTAGATTGATAGGTATGTGGAAAGGTAAGCAGATAGTTAGATTGATAGATAGGCAGGTAGACAGGTATAGATAGATAGACAGACAGATCGATAGATAGGCAGGTAAATAGGTGTATTTACATAGATAGATAGACAGATGACCAGATAGACAGAAAGATAGACAGATAGATGCATAGGTAGTTAGATAGATAGATAGATAGATACATAGGTAGATACATAGGTAGATAGATAGATAGACAGATAGACAAATTGATAATTCAGAGTTGGTATAGTTTCAGACAGTAGCTTAGCATAACACGCCGATTCGTAACCTGCGGAATCAGCGCCACCAGGTGGCAGACGCTGCAACTACACTATCCTCCCCAAGATTCCTATAAATCGCCGCTCAAGTTTATTTACCCTCGGCATTGTCTTTAAATATATAGCTTGGCGGTTTTTCAATATTTAAGAGCTTTACAAATATTTGACAACAAGAATCTATATTACAAGGGCAAAAAAAAAATACACGCACGGAGATTCTACGGTTGTAATCCTCGTCGGCCGAAGAGTAGAGGGGGACAAAAAGGGAATAGGAGGCTCTCGGGATTTAAAGCTCCATGTCCCCTCGTAGCTTTTGTGCTACGACCGAAATTTGCATGTCGATTGGGGTAGTGGGATCGTAGAGCGCCGGTGCTTCCAGAAGAATAGTCACCGATCCAATCAACGAGGCCAGCGTAAAAATCCATAGAAATAAACGGTCTAATACCATGGCGACAAAGTTCCAGTCGTGATCCTCCTATTTTTTGCAAAACGAAAGGGGACGAGAAAAAAAATAAAAAGAAAAAAACCTAATTAAGATCGTGATCAGCTTGGTTATTGGCGAATTTTCTGCACCTAATACTTTTAGCCCGACAATTACCTTAGAAGTTTTCATTTTTTTTTAGTAAAACGTTGTAATCGAATACGTTGTTGTGTTATGTAATGTTACTTATAACTTCGTAACGGACGGCTGATTTAATTTCCAGTTAATAGTACTACGTTAAAGTTTGTACGATATTACGATATCTTGTTATATTGGTACTGACCAACGTCTTGTAGTAATGTAATTACCTTATGATACCATGGTAGTACGATACTACTACAGTACTGCAATTCCATTGATAGCACAGTGCTAGAATATTATAATGCGATGAGGGTACAAACGTTGTCGCATTACATTTACTATAGATACTTCTATACAATATTACTAGGATACTATAAAACTATGGTATTATCAGTTTCCAGTGTACTATGATACCAAACTACACTGCAGTATAGTTTACATATACATATACTACAATACCATCCTAATACTCTCCTACTATGATGCTAGATGCTAAGGTACCATGTTACTGTAAAACTATGAAACCTCGGTACTGTGACGTTATATACTACACTATACTAGGATACTAAAGTATCACAAGATACGCTTCAACTTTGATGCCTTGATACTATGATCTTACGGTGCCAGGGATAGGGTACTTCAACACTGAGATACTGTGATACTCCAATACTGTGATACGTAATACTGTGATGTTCTGAAATTACGATATTAAAGTAGTACGATATTGTACTACTTTGACAGCACGATACTTTTATACCATAATTAGTGCAATACTATCCATACTTTTCAATAGTATGATACTCTTCAACTAAAAATTCTTGATACTATGATGCCATGACTAAAATATTCTAATATTACTGATACTGTTATACTATAGTACTATGATACCACGATATTTGAAGGCTATGAATACTATGATATACTCATGTTAGTAAAGAAACGCGGATAGAATTTGGAAAATATCGTTTTTTCCAGCTATTTCAGTTCTTCAATAGTCCGTGAACGCCTATCGCACCAAGGGAGTTGCTTAGCGACACCCGAGGCGTGACGCTTCGTACCAACTTAACGGTGCTGATCTGAAGTATTTTAGTTTCCTTGAACTTCTGCTCGCGATACGCCAAGCGTAACGCCTAGTAAAATCCTGACTTTATCCAGAAATAATTCACATGAGCAATGACCCACGTCTTTCAGAATCCAGAAAGCAGGGAAACCGGAAGAAAGCAAAAAAATATATAAATAAGCAAATAAAATGGATCTTGCAACGTGTCCAAAACTCTGTGCGATCCATAAGCAAGCAAGCGACATGTTGATTGAACGCGCAAATCAATCGAGATGAAACCGAAACACACCGCCCCGTACAGTCAGAGGATTTCTTCTCCTATTTCTTGCCCAACGCTTATAAGAAACATCCCCGCCAGCTTTTGACATATGAGAAAAGGGAGATAGATAGCTAGATACATAGAAAGAGAGATCCCGCAGGATTTTTTCTACATCTCGTTTCCTTACGAGAGACAATGTACGAAGAATTCAACCCGATCAGAATATTAGCGTCATTATAAAGAATTTGTATACATTAATAGATACGTAAATAGACGTTATATAGATAGACAGATAGACAGGTAGATAGATAGATAGACTGATAGATAGACAGATAGATAGATAGATAGATAGATAGGTAGATAGATAGATAGATAGATAGATAGATAGATAGATAGATAGATAGATAGATAGATAGATAGATAGATAGATAGATAGATAGATAGATAGATAGATAGATAGATAGATAGACAGATAGATGGATAGATAGATAGGGTAGAAAATCTAACGTTGATTTTATCGAACAGTTAGGTCCCTAAGATCACTGACTGGTAAACTGCTGAACCAGCGCCATCAGGCGGCAGACGCTGGAACTACAGTTTCCTCCCCAAGATCATAAACCGTGTAAGTTTCTCAAAATAGAGTTAGACAGCCAGAAAGATAGAAAAAGAAATCCTGAAGGATTGTTTTTTTTTCAACATCTCTTTTCCCTACGAGAGACAATATATGAAGAATTTAACCAAATCAGACAGTTTTCATCATTCCAAACATGCAAGACGATAAAAGGGAAAGGGGAAACACACACACACACACACATACAAATCTTTTGACCCAAGAAACAAAAATTTCCCTTTGAAATGTGTGACATTGGCTCACGTCTGCGAAAGAGAAGAAACAAAAATGGACAAAAAGTGGGGCAGAATAGAAGAAAGTGATTTTATTTAGCACGCTTTGTATTGCCTTTTGCTGGCTTTGCGCGCGGAGGGAACCATGCTGCACTCAATCATTCGGGCTTAGTATCTGACACAATAAAACATTACATACACCAAAGCAAATTACATTTCTTCACCCCAGCTCAACAAGGAAACAAATAAGCAACGCAAAAAGCTCGGGTACGTCAGCAACTCGGAAAAGTTAAAAGTACTTAAAAAAAAGGAAAAACGCAATCTCTTTAAAGGATTCTTAGATACAACAACAAAAAAATACCCAACCAAGCTACTGACGATACACCAGACGCTCTTTTTTTTTCCTCACTGGCTACCCCGTCTCTCTTATAACAGGGAAAAAAGACGAGAGAAACCATCTTACTTAATGAAAAGCCCTATGAGAGCCGTAGACGCCATCATAGACTCGAGTATAACGACTTGACCAAGGGGAGTTATGAAACGTGGAGAAGTACAGTTCATGTAATAACAACAGCGATGTTGCAGTGATGCAGTGATGCAAGTGATGTGCGAGTATATGATGGGTGGGGATACCAGAGGTGGGGGAGAGCATACTACTAATTCCTGAAATTAAATTACATTCTATAACATGCAGTCTTTAAATACTTAAGAAGATGATGAAGTTTTTTTCCCCTAAACGAGTAGCTTGTATGGGAAAAAGATCAACGGGTAAAAACCTTAGCCTCATATCTCATGGATGACGGCAAGGTTTTTCTGGGTGAACTTCCTGCAGTGGAACCCCTTTGGCAGTTTCTCACATCGATATTCATGTGATGCTTACTTGGATGAGTCGTTTTCAAGTAACTTGGGGTCAGAGGTCTTTTTACCCAATGAATTATTGATGTGCGGATATATGATGGGTGAAGATACCAAGAAGTGGAGGAGAGCATACTACTAACTCCTGAAGGAAATTACATTCTAGAACATACAGTCTCTAAACTTTTAAAGGATCATCCAATTTTGAGATGCTTGCAACGTATGGTCAACAGTAATTCAAGACTGAACGTTATTAACATTTTTCATTTAAACTCTTGTCAGTATGTGAAGATGAGGTTCCAGCTTCGATAAATATTACATTTACACGGGCTTCTTTATTATTTTAAACAAGAGATATCAAAATAGAGGTGAATATACTACTGACGTGTAGTTTAAGCGTAATTTACAAATCCTCTGTTAGAGACGTTAAGAGACATCGATATTGTAGAAAGAAAAGGTCGTTCAGATTACTGAATAACTGGTGTAAAGGGTTCATTTTAAGTTTAATCATTAGCTCTCCTCAGTTCTTTGTTTTTCATATTACGGGTTACGAAACTCGTATTTAATTAATAGCACTCGAATGCTGTTGGCAGTTGAACTGAGGAAATTCAAAAATTGAAGATTATCTCATAATTAAGCAAAGTAACGACGTAACGATCAAAATACGTTTTAGAAATACGTAAACTGAAGCAAGCTCCCTCGTTTTAGGTCGAGCAAATCATTACTGAAAGCTCTACTGACTATTTATAGACGATGCAGTTTTAGTCTTAAAATTAATCGATGGTAACAAGATATGGCGGGGTGCATACTACTAACGTACATAGGACCTTGCATAAAAAGCTCCATACATATAAGAAGCATGTTGAAGCTATGATTATAAACGAACTAGGCAGTTTGCTGAGAATGTTACAAGCGTAATTCACATGAATTTCCTTTTTTTGGTAAAAGGCGTGTAAGAATAGGTAATTTCATGGGCGCGGGGGTAGTAGATAGTAGAGGGGGTAGTACTACTATGGTATTAGGGCGTGAGCGACTACGGCTAATTACTTTGTTATCGCAGGCCATTGAGAACTGGAGCGCTGTTAGAGGGGAGATCGATCCTAACCCCCGATAAGCCACTTCAATGAATGGAATAGATATGTATTAAGCGCTGGGAACAGGATACTTCAGTCTTCTTTATCTGCTAAGGTTATCTTTATACACGTACTATTAGTAGCAAAAAGATATATCTATATAAAGAAACTCAGTATTAGCATTCAAATAGGAGTAATAGCTAGAAATTTAGATATCCGGTTTCTATGTGTCAAATTCATTGATATTGATATCACTTAGATCCCTCAGGATTTTGTAGTGAGTGTACACTTTGGCAAACTAAACTTCATGTTTTGTTCCGCTTCTTAATGAGGAGGATATGGAATAGTTTAGTAATTAAATTTAAAATAAATTTAATTATCATCGAGGTAATTCACAAGAGAAACTGTTGACACTGTCCTATAACTTTTTGCGTCCGCTTCAACGGCCTTTTGATAACTTTTCTCAAAGCCGCGTATTTACAGCGAGAACGTGCCGATGACTTCCAGCCGGTCCTAAATGTCCTTTCCATGTCACGGCTAACTTTTCTTTATGAATACGCTACTCCGTGACATGTTTCACAAATCCGTTCTCCCAGCAACCCAACGGGGTACACATTGGTATTTTGCTAAATAGAACCTTATAGAATAATATACACGGCTTTAAAAAGGCCAAGTAAATATTACTGATGGTGAACTGGACTAGGTTTGCAATAGCTTGATCTCCTGCTCCGGAATGTATTTTGGTAATTATAAATACTATGTTTCCCAAATCTATGTCCTAGGTTTTATTGTTTAGATACCATAATGATATATATTATATGTAGAAAGCTTATACATTTTGACGTGTCCGCCATCTTGACGGTCTGGTAATCAGCTGTTGGTACTATTTCTATGCAAAAGACGGGTATATTTCAGCCCTAAATTCTCTTGCTATACTGAAATTAGTATGAGAAGATTGCGTTACTTTGGTTTAATTACAAGTTTATGACGTAAGAAGTGTGAAATAAAAATTTCTTTTGAAAGGATTTTTTTTAAGTATGGAAGCTTATAGGAGCTTTATGAAGAGTCACGTGACGTGACGTCAGAATCCATAAGCCCCTATGTAAATGTACTATGTACTTTGCTAGTATCTCGGCTTTCCGTTTTTTGTGTTTCCTTTTATAGGGCATTAACTGGATATTAGCCTATACAGCCTTAGGGAGAATCACGTAACGTGACGTCATAATGCATAGGCCATATATATATGTATTACACACAATATTAGTATCATGGTTTCTTCGATTCCAATGATTACTTAATAAGGCGATAACTGATATAGAACCTTATGGAGAGTCACGTGACGTGACGTCATAATGCATCAGCCTTGTAACATTATATAAGTAAAACGTACTAAATTAGTATCACGGCTTTTCATTTGGTATACCCATACCCACTTTATAAGGCCATAAACCACAGCATTATCAATTAATAGACTGCTGTGGTAAGGGCCCAAGATGGCGGGTCATGTCCCGCCGTGTACGTGCAATTGGATTTTATGGTGAAGACAAACCGAGCGAAGTGGTAGTGGTAATGCAGGCAAAAGTCAGAAAGGAGAAGGAAATTTACCGCGTCGTATTCGTCCTGACGTTTCATGTGATTCTGTATGAAATGGATGTCCCTGATGGCCTTCTGCAATTCGAAAGGATATCGTTTGCGACGTCGGAGGACTCCCTCCCTCAAGTTGGGAGGCACCGGCGGAGGCGGCGGAGGCGGCGGCGGAGGAGACGGCGGCGGAGGAAGATTGTTGAAGTTGATAATTTCGCACAAGAGCTGGGAGCCGTAGTTGATGCGCCGGGACCAGCGCCGTCCGTCATGGGAATTGAGACGCCGCCGCGCGATAAACTGCAACAACAGCCGATTATGTATGCATTAACAAACAAAGCACACACACAATACACACGCACACACACGTTTATACTACACACTGAGCCAACAACCAAAGTGGCGCTAATGCAACATTGGCCTTTATCGACCAGCTTTAATTAAAATCAATGGAGTGACGCGCCGGACCCCCCCTCCCCCCTTCCCTCCCCCCCTTCTCTCTCTTAATTGCTCTACTCCCTCTGAAACAGTTGCTTGCCATTTTACGCTTTGTATTGTTCTAATCACACGCTTATGTATACTTTATGAACTCATATCGAAGGATTTACTTCACCTATACAAGATACCATTGTCGAATGTGTATTACTTTACTATTTCAGTCTACTGAAATATTATTACTGAATGTATATATTATACTATGTACAGTCTAGAGTACGAGGAATAGGTTAATCGCTTATTGCTCTTACACTGTCAGAGATATAACAGCCCAAAAAATACTAGTTGTAGGTCTAGTGGTACTTACTGTACTTACAAAGTTTGGTTGAAATCGGTTTGTTAGTTTTGCCGAAATAAAATCCTAAAATAAATTTCTAGCGGATTTTTTTACATGATTTAGTTATTTCATCTTATTAAATTTATTTAAATAATAAATGATTATTTAATTTCACCGATTGTAATTAATTTTCTTGTACAAATTATATTGAAATTTAAATCTTTATTATTTTAATTCATTTACTTATGGATATGAGACTGTCGCCGGTACAAAACGCTTTTTAAAATTTATATATGTTTATCTACTTCTCTATTATTTTATTATGTAATCATTGTAATGTTACATCATTTATATTTTCAGCTTGCTAACGGCTTACTAATTACTAAATTAATTGCTAACACTTGAATCCAATAAACTAGGATTGTAACAGTCCCGCCAATCCCGTTATAAAGGCCTATTGACAGTTCATTGACTGTTAAATCTAGGATTTGACTCTAGTACCGTTATACCTACTTCAATAGATATGATCAAAAGAGTCATACTTTGGTACACACCCTGATATTTAGTTTCCATCGAATCGGAATTAGTTTAGCAACGAGTCGGCCAAGGGATGACAAACACTCCATATCTCGAATTCATATTCCCCGTGCTGCCGCCTAAATCTACCGCTCCCTACAGACAGGCACGGGAAAAGGATGTACGACAAGACAAATAGCCATAGCTATCGACCGGCAAGTTGCGAATTCTATTTGCATATCAACGACTCGTACTAATTGAGATACACAAGAGAGATTGGCCTCCGAAAAGCCTCTGCATTATAAAAAAAAGACTGTTTTGTAAAAGCGTGAAGACATTATAGCTTTCTTTCCCTGTACAAAACCCCTGGCTAAATGGACGCGATAAAAACCATTGTGAAAGGATTGCCTTAACAACATTAGAGTCCCACCCAAAATTTCGGGCAGTGATGGAGCCTACAGGTAGGACGATATCTAATAATATCTAAACACTATTAGAGTACTTGACTACTACATTTTAATGTATGGTAAACATTAACTATTTAAGAGGAGAACTTGATAAGACAGGAAGAAATCCAGCCAAAGTTTGGGCAGTTAAGGAGCCCGTAGTTCGTAAGCCTTAGCCTGTCTACTTAACCCCCTCCCAAATTTCGGGCAGTATATCTCTGGTTGTGACTGATCATTATCCGGAACTATAGCGCTGGTTGTAAAGAGTACTGTAATTGTGACTTGCTAGCTTAGGTACTAAAATTTTGAATTACTGAAATCCCTCCCAGATTTTGGTCAGTTTACCTAACTTAATAACTTAATAACTTGATATTATTACTTAGCAATTTTCCTTGGCTGAATATAGTAACTTGACTATTCAAGCGAAGGAAACATAGCATCCTGAAGGTATTAAACTCTATGCGTCACACAGTCGAGCTGGAGAATAGATCAAAGCGATGTAATATATTGCGATCTTTCTGGCTCGCGGGGAGAACAGATTGGACACAAAAGATTAAGCGAGCGCCGGATGCGCGAAATATTCCTACGGCATTCTTCTTGGCTATGCTCGATTAGGCTTTCGCTATTGTTTCCGAAACGCGTCGACTAAAACATATTACTGTGTAATATGTCCTGCAATGCATTTCGCCTGCCCGCGCCTTCGTAACTGTTGGTTTAAACGTATAAAGCAATGAAATTCCTCCCAGATTTCGGGCAGTATAACCTTTTCTCCAGTTGCTGCCTATTATCCGCAGGAGTATACATTACACAGCTGGTTATGAAAGTACTAGTTGAAATCTCAAAATCCCCAGAATACTTAAAATCCCACCCAAATTTCGGGCAGGGTACCTCTTACTTTGACTGACTGACTTGTACGGAACGCTATGAATTACACAGCTGGTTATAAAAGTACTTTATAGTGGCAACTTACTTGCATTCGTTGTTCTACTTCCTCGTTAACTCTTTTGGGAACCCTCATGAGGAGGATCTTGGGCAGGCGGTGGATGAAGATGCGCCGGACCCAAGCAGCCATTTTGTGAGTGCTGGGTTTACGGTAATGCATGTTGAGGATGACTATAGTGATGAGTACCGACAAGCCGACGAGGAACATGGTGAACAGCAGGTATTTGCCCAGAAGCGGCACCGCCAACGACGTTGAGGGTATAATCTCCGAGATGAGCAAGAAGAACATGGTCTGCGAGAGGAGAATCGAGATACACAGCGCCACTTTCTCGCCAGAATCGGCCGGCAGATAAAAGACCAGCACCGAGAGACATGAAATGCCCACACAGGGGATGATCAGGTTTACGGTGTAGAACAGCGTCTTACGTCGAAGGGTGATGTTGAAGTAGATATCTGCCGGAGAGAGATGTATAAAACAGGGTAAAGGTAAACTGTATAGTCGTACTCTTTTTATGCTCCTGGTTCACTCCAGTTACGTCTGTGTATTGTCCATCTATCTATCTATCTATCTATCTATCTATCTGTCTATCTATCTATCTATCTATCCTATCCAATCCACCTATCTGTCCTCTTTCTATGTGTCTATCTATCCATCTATTTAACCTGACCTATCCGTCTATCTGTCCTCTTTCTATCTATCTATCCATGTGTCTATCCTATTCTAGCCTATTCTATCCATCTGTCCTATCTATCTGTCTATCGATCTATCTATCTACCTATCTACATATCTACCAATCTACCTATCTGTCTGTCTGTCTGTCTGTCTATCTATCTATTTATCCATCTGTCTATCTATCCATCTATCTATCCTATCCTATCCATCTATCTGTCCTCTTTCTATCCGTCTATGTATCTATCTTTCTATCTATGTATCTGTCCTATTCTATCCTATTCTATCCATCTATCTGTCCTATCGATCTATCTATCTATCTGTCTATCTGTCTATCTATCTACCTTTCTATCTACTAATTCATTTGGTCATCTATCTGCGCTTTTGAAAAAGGATACTTCAGAAGACAGCCTGAATTAATTGATTATGTTTAACCTTTACTCTTCGCTAGTTCCACTCTACACCCACGCCAAGACTGAAACGACAGATTCTTTCCAAAGTAGGCCAGAAAAAACCTTGTTCCAGGTTCTGGTGGTTATAATTCCATGCCGGCTTTCTTATATTACAGACAGAAAATTTCCTGTTTCGTGTCATACTGCTTTGACGTTGATATTAGAGTGTGGCGGGAAATGCGATGTTGAGTGTCAAACCGTATGTCAAGAAATGAAACGGTGCCTGGAAATGGCGGCCATATATATATCTGATTTAATAAGCCACAGCAATTTCTTTCACGGACATCAGGTGGAGTAAGAACTTTTTATTTACGAGAGAAAACAGATTTCGTTTTTCTAAAGTTGGTAAATTTGTACATTTCAACTGGAATGCTGTTACATTCGCCGGATAGGCCAACTGAATAAATCTGAATATCCATTCTCAACCTCATAAAATATTGTAACCATAATCTTTGTTACGTTACTGTTAATTATATCATTATAAGTTATTATATTAGTTATCTACATCCTATTAAGTCTTCATGTAATGAATGTAGTAAACCCAAATGTATAGCTACGGTAATCGAGGGTTATCCTGGTAATTAATTTCTGATTGGTCAGATAGATGAAACAAGTTAATCCTGTAATACTAATACCCTAAAAAAGTATTTTTTTTCTGTTGTATCATTAACTGAATGAAGATAAGTTAATAATTTGGTCCTCAGAGTTGTATAGGAACCTACTTTTTCTTGGAAGGGCAAATCGTAAACCCTTTTACACTTGACGAACAATCTGTGAGAAGGATTTCGTTTCGCTTAACGGGACAACGGGCGAATTTCTGCTCAGTACGCGTGTGTACAGTCTAGAGCAATATAAAAACAGGGTTCTTGCTTGGTAAACTTGAATGCTTATGGTTTCCAAGTTTTCAAAGATATATCTACCAAAAAATTACCGAGTATAGATCTGAAACTACTTTAAGTAACAGTAAAGTTTCGTTGAAATCGGTGTGTTAGTTCAGCCGAAATAAAATTCCAAAGTTAATGAGATTCGTCATTTCCTAGCATTCAGAACCCCTTTTTTGTGCTTTAGACTGTACATGTAAGCACGAACAAGGAAGAATGGTTACCGCACAGTAGCCTGGAAAGTGCTCAGTCAGCTTGGCTTTTTCGCTCTGAAGTGAAGTCGCACGCTCGTCTGCTTGCTCGCCCAATTTGACCAGAGTCAACCTTTCGTCACCCAAGGCAGTCATATCGAGTTGGCAAACTGCGGCCAACTGACCTTTCCCATTGGCCGTCAGCAGTAAATTGTTCTCGCCGCTTTTTATGCTGACGATTTCAACGCAGTGTCCTTTTTTCTTCGAGCTTTATTGCTATTTATTGTTCATCCCCAGCATCCGTCCAACCCATTCATCCAGTCAGTCTATCTATCTGTCTATCTATCTATCTATCTATCTGTGTCTCTGTCTGCCTCTTTATCTATCTTTCTATCTATCTATCTATCTATCTATCTATCTATCTATCTATCTATCTATCTATCTATCTATCTATCTATCTATCTATCTATCTATCTATCTATCTATCTATCTATCTATCTATCTATCTATCTATCTATCTATCCATCTATCTATCCATCTATCTATCTATCTATCTATCTATCTATCTATCTATCCATCTATCTATCTATCTGTCTATGTATCTATCTACTTATCTATCTATCTGTCCTATATCAACTGTACACGATGGACTTTGATGCAAGTTCTACTATGAACCGTCGTTCTTTTAACATACAATAGAAGCAAATTTTAAAACAAATTCCGTCTGCTTCCCAAAGTTGTCTTTAAACATCCACTTCGCTGCTTGTCTTTTCTTTAGAACTTTCTCTGCTGCTGTGACGCCTTTCTCTCTTTCCCTCTCTAAGTAGATATCCTCTTCAAAGGCAATGTTTATCCTTGGATTATCTAGATGAAAGAGATCGTTTTTGTTGACTCCTTCGTATCTCTCTTTTCACGCAGTCGTTTTATTCAAACTTTTTATTCAAGTACTCTCTAGCGCGCGTGTAATGGAATTCACGGGTCTGCACAAGATAAAAAGCGTCCCATATGATGTTAAAGAAAACTGGTAAACACGAAAAGGGATTCTTCACGGATATCGAACAAAAATCACGATGATTCTCTCAGTTTAAGCGGCCGTCGTACAGAGTGGTTTGAGCTGAAGTCACGTGACAGTGACGTCATCATCAGCTCTATATCACTGGAATCAGTAGTTATAACCTTATCGTCAATTACCTCTATGTGTATTTATGTTTGAGAGCTTATTATAAAGCACTGCAGGTGAGTCAATGTCCAACTGAATAAACGCAGCGTTGCCAATTTTAGTCTTATCTTCAAAAGCGCGCAGTCGACTGAATACTTGTGATTCTGGCTGTTTATAATTCACCGGAAAAAAGCAAGTTTGAGAGAAGGGAAATGTATGATAAGGCATGAGACGTGTCAAGGCAGAAAGCGAAACAAAAGAGGGACGAAGGGGGATAGACAAAGTCTCGATGTTAACCCTTTATTCCGGGCCATTAAATGCTACTTCAATTCGTAAGCGTTATCTGCCCCCCCCGCCTTTTTGCCCTTCGACAAAGAGCCAATTGCGAGAAAAGTCGTATAATTTTAGCAAGTTGTAGTTGTTCCATTCAATGTAGCATGGAAGAGTTAAGAGAGATTTATGTCTTTAATTTTATTATGCCAAGCTACACGGCGCACTGATAGCAAAGTGAGCTACTGCTTTCCAAGCAAACCATGCACGAAAAGGGAACCCTTTCATCTTCGTTTTTAGTCGAGGAAAAGCATCAACTTTGACAATTATGGCGCCTGCAGACCTCCTTTTTTAACTGCATCCATTCTTTTGAGCTTTTATAAATGAATGGAATCTTGTTAAATCGAGATACTTGTTAGTTTTTACAATACGGGTCGTTCGTCTGTACACACACTAAGTATCGTTGGATTATACGTGTGTACATATGTGCAGGGCACTAATATTAGTAACGTGTTAGTATGAGAATTCTCTTGTACATATTATGTATGTCAGTACCATTTTAGGACTTGGTATAGAGTACTTGTATTAACATTATAGGGAATCACATAGGTTAGATAGATAGATAGATAAATAGATAGATAGATAGTATAGATAGCTAGTGAGATAGATCTGAAATCTGGCAGCTGAAACAGAAATCCGCCGTCAGTCAATGGCATATCAGTGGAACCAGTTACTAAGAGATTCACTGAAACTGAAACTAGACTGAAGAACTGTAGAAACCTAGGCTAGTTTATAAAAGATAGATGCGTAGATAGATAGATAGATAGATAGATAGATAGATAGATAGATAGATAGATAGATAGATAGATAGATAGATAGACAGATAGATAGATAGACAGATAGATAGATAGACAGATAGATAGATAGACAGATAGATAGATAGACAGATAGATATAGATACATACATACATACATACATAGACAGATAGATAGATAGACAGACAGACAGGCAGACAGAGAGATAGATAGGTAGATAAGATATTAAAAATTAGATTTGACTTTGTCTGTACAATAATATCAGTCACGTAACAGAACATACAGGAGTATATCTAGTCCGAGATTGTACCGCGGGTTAATCAGAAACAGAACATTTTGCATGTAGATGTTTTAATGTTATTCAGGAAGCTTGTTCCTTAAACTTAAGTGTCAAAACGGCAAGTTCAGTCAGCTCTCGTTTCAGTCTGGTTCCTTATGAAGGCAACAGAAGCTGCAACTGCTGATACTCGCCCAAATCCAGCAGGTAGACGGTTAGTAGCTGGTCGTTTGGTTTTTGCATGGGGATGTAGTACGTTTACTGATACTGATGCCTAATTGGCTTATATTCGTTCTTCTCCAGGAAAGGGAAGTTATGAAATTTGAGAAATCATTCTATATGCAGGGATTTCTTTTTACAATGAAGGTCTCTTTTTTTGTATGTAAAGCTGCTTTAAACTTTTTAAACTGTACACAGCATATCCCTTTTCATTTTCCGTCCTTTGCCATGCTCTCAACGTGGCCATGAATATTAAATATTTGGTTACATAAATAAAGAAGCAAAGGAAAACAGCGAAGAGACAGAAGAAGGAGTAGCAAAAAAATAGCATATAACTTACCAGGATAAGGGTCGCTGCAGCAGGGGTAGAATTTATTATGTTTTTCCGCTGGAACGTTGAGGATGTCCCATTCGACGCTGGGATAATAATCCTTCAAATCGATGCCAATCTCGACAAGAGTGTTGTTAAATTCCTGGTTGATGTGCTTTAAATCAATCTGCGCAAAAAAAGTGACGTCATTGCGAGAAACTGATAGTAATGTTGCAGACTCAGTGTTATAAATCATCTCGGCTTTGTTATCTCCTCACATGTCATTTAGGAATTACTTTCCTGTATTCTGTACCTTAACGTATATTAGATGATACGATAGATAGATAGATAGATAGATAGATAGTTAGTTAGTTAGAGAGATAGATAGATAGACAGACAGATAGATAGATAGATAGATAGATAGATAGATAGATAGATAGATAGATAGATAGATAGATAGATAGATAGATAGATAGATAGATAGATAGATAGATAGATAGATAGATAGATAGATAGATCTTATGTTGTTGTGTGAGTGATAATACCTGTACAGCCTATTGCAAAAAACAGGGTTCTGAATGCTGGATATTTTTGTGTAGTAATTTGCAACATTTAGGATTTTATTTCGGCAAAACGAACAAATTGAATTAAACTAAATTTTGATACTGCTTTAAGTGCTATTAGTTCTAGATCCAGTATTTTTCGGGTTGCTATATTTTTAAAAATATGGGAGCAATAAGCAATCAACTTTTCCCCAGCAAGATCCCTTTTTTTTATTGCTCTAGACTGTACAGATCTTGTAAAATGATGTTTAAATGCAGCAGTCTTTTGGAAAAGACTCTCTATGTTGTTGTGTGTGCAGGATAGTGATAACGGTTTTGAAAAGGAGAAGAAATTCACAAGTTGTACTGGATGTTCTCTTTCTGTCCCCCCCTCCCGAGTTCCCGAGGCAAAAAGTTCTGTGACAATTTTTTGCTCTCCTTCCGACTGCAACTTTCTGAAGAAGAGGACTAATGTTTATTGGTGACAACTTAATTCCCAAGCCGGTAAACTTTTTCGCCAGCTGCTTGGTTCATAAGGTTGAATCTAGGTTAAAGGGCAAAAACTTTTCCCTGTGTTGGTTAAATAACACAGTAATATGATAGATAGATAGTTAAATAGATAGATAGATAGATAGAGGACAGATAGATGAATAGGATAGGTTAGATAGATGGATAGGTTAGATAGATAGAGATAGATAGTATAGATAGATGGATAGATAGATAGACAGATTGAAAGAGGACCGACAGATGGATAGGATAGGGTAGATAGATACATAGATAGATAGATAGAGATAGGTAGATAGACAGATCGATTGATTGGTAGTTAGAATGAAAGGTGGATAGATAGATAGATAAATGTTTAGATAGATAGAGATAGATAGATAGACAGATAGATAGACAGATAGATAGATAGATAGATAGATAGATAGATAGATAAATAGATACTAGACAGATAGATCAATACCAGTCACCGTCAAGTTTCATTAGAATTACAGGAGGCTGTTCATTTTCAGTTCAATCCAATGCGAGATTTTTTAAATCACAAGTTCAACCTTCTGCATACTCTTCCAAAACCAGCTCTAAATACATCTGGAAGCCCAATCGATCAGCTAAATACTAATTATTAGTAAGTGCGTTTACTCTACGAAGAGTTAAAGTGCATCAGCGATATGTATCCTTTGACTCGCGAGGTAAACAAGATTCAAGAGCATTAGGAAACACCCTCAGCACTTAGGGTAATAGGATGGTGTGTCGCCGGTACTGTTGTCGTATGTTTTCCTTACAGTTATCGTCAAGTGTTGACGCGTAAACTGAACGTTATTCGCATCGTTCAGACTCTCCAGTAACTGCGAAAATAACTCTGCGTTTCTGGAACTCAAAATCGGTTCCTCTGTCTTGAGAAATGTAGATTTTTCTGGTTACGAGGCAATATCGAACATCAGACAGATTGATGTAATTACCGATAATATTCTATAGGTATGATCTTGCTGTTTGATACCATACCAAATATGATATACTATATGATATATACTATTTACTACGTGCTACATACTGACATCATATGTACTATCAACTGTATACACTATACTGTACATTGTTGTCCTTCTCGTATCGTATTATTTGTCGAGTTTTCAAGTTATTTTTTAAAAATAAGATTTGCCTTTTTAATCACAACGTAAATAAAAAAAAGCCCTGTGTTTTATAATGCGTTTTTCAACTTGGGTGTCGTTTCCGCTTATTTGCTGCTTGGCCAAATCTTCAACCAAGAGTGAAATATTGCGCCCGGGATTGTGTTTGATGTCGAACCATATTTTTCTTGGCCGCAATTTTTTTCTCCCCCGGCTGCTCACTGCTTTTGTTATCCTTGCCTTCGCAAGCACTTCACATAGTGGGATATGGCTTCCAAAATATATAGATGTGTATATATAGATCCCCCTGTCCCTTCTTTTCTTACAGAGGACGAGAAAAAAGGGTCGGTGGATGTATTAATCCACTGACAGCACTGTAAGACTTCTCGTTATACTTCTTTGATGAAATTAAAGTTTAATATCTTCAGTGAAAAGTATGCGCACTCCTTCTATTATGATATAGTTAACCCTATTTGTATCTATATTAACTGTGTAGTATGATTAATTATTGCATATTAAACTTATGTAGAAAATACTGTGTAATATAACTTTGAGATTATGTACATTGTAGAGCAATGAAAAAGGGCCCTTGCTGGAGAAAAGTTGTTTGCTAATAACTTCCAGAATTATTAATATATAGCTACCAAAAAAATACTAGGTGTAGAACTAGTATTACTTAACGCACTTGTCAAGTTTCGTTGAAATCAGTCTGTTAGTTTAACTAAAATAAAATCCTAAAATTATTATAATTTCCCAACATTTAGGACCCTAGTTGGGCTCTGGACTGTATTATATACTACATACTTCATAGTATATACAATGTATGTATTGTGTGCTATTCAGTGTGTACTATATTATACTAGATGCTAAATACTAAATACCATATACTATATCCTACTACGTTCTACATACCAGCATCATATGTACTATTAACCATATACTCTATACAATACTATTACTAACGCGAGCTAGTATTTTTGAAGTATTTATAGTCATTTCTTTACCAATACAGATCTCTAGTGTGCTGGTGAACACCTTTCTTTAGTACAATGCGTCGTGGGATATATGCAGTACATTCACACCCTAGTAAGGTTACCGCAGCGCGAGATGGGGGACAGCATTATAGCCGCCGTCGTGCTAGTGGACTTGCTTAGAGGCGCAGACCGCCTGTAAACAGGTACAAACGAGTTCCAAGGCGGGGTAGGGGGGGAGCAGGTGTGTCAAATCAACGGTGCGTTTTTCCCGTTTAGCCTAGTCTTGTTTATTTTTGCCTATAAAATGTGTGTCGAGGCTGTTGGAGGACAACAGCTGCTTGTGGTTCACACACACTTGCCGGCTTGTTTACTCAATTGCGGACGCGCAGGAATGTCTTCTTTGAAAAAGTGGAACGCATACTGGGTAAACTGAACGACGAGTACAAAAGAAATTGGCACAAGTGCAAGTATAATATACCTTTATTGCTATATACGATATGGTACCTTGTCGACTTGCTAATTCATATTTCATCCGTCATGTTATGTAAAACTAATACTAAGGTATTATACAATCTAATTAACATACAAGGGATTTTACATGAGGAATATTTGTCTGTCCATGTTAACTTTCAGAGTAAATGACGAGTTGGATTTCATCCATTTCCTAACAGCTTTTACTTCCCTTTTTCATATTCACATCGGCATTGGGCTATAAACAAGACTGAATAAAAACAGCATCAATATAAGAGGGAACACAGCTCGTTTTGCACAACGATAGCCCAGTTTTCAATATCCTAAGCTGCCGGAGCCATGCTTCTCCTAACGGGCAGGAATTCAGTTTGAATGCTGGATTAAGTTTGGCATGTAAAGGTTCGAGAATGGAGTTCTTTCTGTGCAGCGGGCATCGTCATTGATTTTTTTGTCGCAGCGATGGCAATGGATACTTTCTTTTTTATAGTATTTTTTCTGATCTTTTTTTTTTAAAAAAAAGCTAGCGGTCCATAACTTGAAAGACCTAGTCACACACGAAGCGTGAAATGAAGCTTGAAATTCAATAAATCGCTGGCTTACACATCGCAACTCTACTGAAAGATATATACCTCACGCCAAGCTGGACCCTAAGTGACTGTCCCACTTTCACATCAACTGACCGGTTTAAGAATATAGTGTATCTATCTATTAAGTATCTATTTTATGTGTTCGTGGAAAGACGGATCTATAGCGGCAAGTACGTCGCTTTTGTCGCTATACCTGTGTACTTGTTACTCATTGTGTGTGTGTGTGTGTGTGTCTATCTAACTATGTCTATCTATCTATCTGTCTATCTATCTATCTATCTATCTATCTATCTATTTATCTATCTATCTATCTATCTATCTATCTATCTATCTATCTATCTATCTATCTATCTGTCTATCTATCTATCTATCTATCTATCTATCTGTCTATCTGTCTATCTGTCTATCTGTCTATCTATCTATCTATCTGTCTATCTGTCTATCTATCTATCCATCTATGTATCTATGTATGTATGTATGAATGTATGTATGTATGTATGTATGTATCTATCTATCTATCTATCTATCTATCTTGTGTATCTACCTCTCTGTCTATCTATGGGTTGAAGTCATAATGCATAATCCCTCTTGATAGGAAGAAAGATAGGTGGACAGATAGACAGATAGAGGAGGAAAAAAACACATCAAGGTGCAGATAGATTACCTGATAACCGCTATAACTCCAGGAGCCGAACTTCATGAAGCAAGTCTGAGTATCGAAGGGGAAGTACTGGACATCAATTTCGCAGTAGGATTTGAAAATAGCCGGCGGGGTCCATTCAACGCGTCCGTCGAAATGGAGAATCGCCTTGGTCATTGTTGTTACAACGTAGTCGCCGTCAGCACTAAATTTCCCAACAACAATCGAGCTTATCATTCAATGGAGATTACGCATAATTGGGTTCTATAGTATATGGGCTCCTCCACGTATGGCTATGATATAAGGATTCGCAAATTTAGATTCGCCTTCAGCTAGCATTTAATTGGCACTCCAATAAACTTAAGGGGGAGAGCATCAAACAATAGCAAACAAGACCCTCTACGGGCATTAGAAAATGAAACTCCAAGGTATGTTACTAACTTGTTGTACAAGACGATATCTGGAAGCCAGATGTGTTCAGAAGGGACGATGAGCTGCATCACTCCTCCATACTCTTCGGGATCCCAGTTCAGCTTGGAATCTTCCCATTCCTTTATTTTAATAAAGCAAGGATAAAAAAAAATTACAATATACTTTTAATTTAATTAAAAGGTTGACTATTTTGATGCAAAAATGGACCCTTTACATAATTGGTTTATCCTGCAAGATAAACTGAAAAGTCTTTCAATCTGTAATACTCTACGTAATGCATTAATCAATGAGCCTTTGTTGATCTTTATCGCTATTAATAAGCAGACCTTCGGTGTAGGAATAATGAAGAACGTAAGCTACCCTGCGTTACACGCACCAAAAAAGTCTTGCGCGTTCGTTATTAGATTCTTACAAGTTGCAAGGGAGTTTTTTTTACGAGAAAGTTTCTACATCGTGCCTCCATCAATCCTGATTAAAAGTCTAAAAAAGGGTTGCGTTTGGAGTCAAAGTTGCACCTTTCATATGGAACAGCATCTTCGAACGGATAGATAGATATATAGATAGATAGATAGATAGATAGATAGATAGATAGATAGATAGATAGATAACAGATAGATCGATAGACAGATAGATAGATAAATAGATAGATAGCGAGAAACAGAGAGAGGAGAGATAGGCAGATAAGTAGGTGGGTAGATAGATAGATAGATGGATAGATAGATAGATAGGCAGATAGGTAGGTAGGTAGATAGATAGATATATATATATATATAGATAGATAGGCAGATAGGTAGGTAGGTAGATAGATAGATAGATAGACAGATAGATAGATAGATAGAGATATAGAAAGATAGGTAGACAGATAGATGTGCTGTTCGAAGGAAAAAGGTGCAGTACGATACGACACCATACGTTTCAATGCTATTCATAGATCATGCACGTATATTATATCATTAGACATACACTGCCTGTGTATATAGTACACAGGCAGGTACACCATAGCTTGATAGAAATAACATATGAAGAGGGAGCGAGAGAGATAGAGAGAGATCCAGACTGAATAGGTTGGAGGTAGGGAAGCAGCAGATAACAAGGCTGTCACCGTAATAGCTGTTAACAATCCAGCGCGCCACATGCCAACAATTTAATTACAACGTCGACTAACATTGTCAGATGCAGCTGGCAAAGAAAACGGATTACTTTGTATAGATCAGCGCACAAATCCATTTAGCATTCGTACAAAAGCTCACAACCATGCCCCACCCGGGGAAAAACTAGCAGCAAATCAAACCGACCCGAGAGCACTGTGCGCGACTACTACTCTCACGCTTCATAATGCTACTGTAATAGCAACCGTTTGCAAACGACCAACCTTTCCCAGACACTTAATCAAGCAATTTGCATGCTAGCTTTTCACACTGAAATTAAAAACGCTCATTCCACACACATATTTGGCATAATCATCTGCACGTATCAGTTTGTTACATCTTTGAAAATGTGGGTTCCATAAGCGATCAACTTTTCAGTAGCAAGAACCCTCTTATTTTACTGCACTATAGACTGTACCCACAAGCTAGTGGTCTTGACATTACCAAAGGTCATGGAGGAAATCTTTCGAGCAGCCTCGCTTTACTTTTTCATGCAATAGCAGTACATTGACATGCAAGGCTCCTTTACTCCCCTGTTTTAGAGCTTTTCTTTTGACTTTTCAAGACTGTGGAAAGCATAGTTCAGTCATTTTTACTCTCGTGTATTTGTTCTAGCATTCGTTCGTCCTTGGGTTTGAAAGCTAAAGCTGAGTTTTCACTGTTTTCACATGCATCCAGCGCATAACAATATGCAACTTCTGAAGTTAAAAGAAGCAAACGTGGAAGTGAAGCGAAAAAGGAAGAAGTGAAAAGACAGCGAGACAAAGGATCAATAGGTTTACTTACGTGCTTCACCCAGACGTTTGTCGTCAAAATCTGGTTCTTGAGGTCCTGCAATAGACAAAAAAATTGAAGAATAACTGGGTTAACTTTTTTCCCCCTACAAATCCCACCAGAATCGCAGGATCTAAACCTAAATGCGCATATACCGTTTATAGTATTACAGATCAATGCTATAGTTATATGGCTATACGGACAATTCATCTCTTATGTTAACAAGAATGTGATCACTCTTTTATTATTTTTCAAGTCAAAATTGTGAACTAATGAAGAACAGGAAAAGTTCATTAAGAACTAGATAAAGCCGCACGTGAAAATGGAGAACGTTTAAAACAAGTGTGGCGCACAACACGCGGATCCGAAATGCTATTCATGAAAGTCAGCGGAATTAGTCGTGCACGGCTTCTCGATTTCTATCTTGACTTGCGAGTACAAGGGGACCTTTGTTACCGAAATTTCGTTATATGTGTTACGGAAATTTTTTGCCCGAGATAGCGACAGGGAGAAGGAGTCTCACGAGAAACGTATTTCATTTTGTGCATTGTGCTCTGGTCGATATGGTACAATGTGCCAGCCAGACAGCAGCAGTGCACCAAAGCTAAAAGTGGGCTGGTGGTAGGGGGGGTATAGAGGGGGTGGCGGGGGTAGGTGGGTTGAGGGGCTGTGGGGCGAGGGTAAGGAAAAAAGCGGGAAAGAATGTCTAGTCGAGCGATATTGCCAATATAAAACTTGCAGCTGCAACACACGTACACACTCACATACACACTCACACACCGGACCGAGATGCACACAACCGATATCTTTTGGGGATCCCGACAAAAAGATCAGCTCCCAAGTGGGCCCAGTCTCTTCAATGTGCCAATTAGAAGCACTTGGTCCAGCGTGTACTGACTTGATATTGGCACCATTGTCCTATATTCCCTCTTTTCTCTCCGTGCATCCGCTCTCCCTCACTTGCTTTGGCCTCATGGAACAATATCTACTTCGAAAACATTATCAACTCTCATCTCAGCCCTCCAGCCAATTCTACGAAAAAAATTCTCGTAATCTTGATTGCAACTAACCAATACTTTCATCAGTTTCCAGCTTTGTATTTAGTATATTTCACTTAAGTCTATTTTTTGAGTCTTTGAAATTACCCTAGATTTGGGCAAATATGCAATATTCAGCGTTTGGCTGCAATGAAGAATGATGGGAAAAGGCCATCCTTGGTTAATATATGTTGAACCGGCTCGCCACTGAGCCCCTCCTGATACATACAAATCAAGGGCCAGCAAATTGCTGTAATCTTCGTAATAGCCGCTCAACCCCAGCAGCGTCATCGCGTGTGGCTTTTGAATCAAGGGGCATACATAGAACCTCTGATTCTGCAGTGGACCCAACAGGCAAAACTGTGGGACTTTACATTATTCATGACTGGCTGGAAAATGAAACCCCCCGTTTGCACCCAAGTTGTACTGGTGTGTGACACCGCGAGTGTGGAGGAGCCTCCAACCCGACAGCGATATATATACATCGTTCGAAAAGTAATTCACAGGGAGAACAGCTTTCTCAATAACCGTCTATTGAATTATTCATGCTCATGCGCTTCCTTCGTGCTACATGCCTGCTCATATCTCGGCAGCATGACGCTGGTAAGCCACCCTTGCAAAATTCTTAGCCATAATTCATTTATCCCATTTGCAAAGCACAAGCTTTGTACGTGGGCCAAACGAGATATCAACACGGAGCCATCTCCGAGATGGCCCCAAAGTCGGCTTCAGCTGTATGCTCCTGTAAATATGCATCGTTGATCAAAGTAATGCCCTCACTTGACAGCGGGAGAAAGACGAATAATTAAAAAAAACCTTCAGAGACGACTTGTTAAGGCTCGTGTGTATATCTGAACCTACCTAGATAAATTATTCCCTTTTTCGTGGAAATCACTTTAGCACACAAGAGCAGTTTTTCTTTTAAACAGAAGCTTTCAGGAGGTTCCTAAAGAGACACGGCTATCGACAATCATACGACTTCAAAGAATGCCCTTAACAGGGTTACGACTCTTCAGAGCAACGTAATTCTAAAGGCATTTGAAACCTTTTACGATGAAAGTAAGCAGGTCCCCTTAACTTGAGTACATACTAACGTGAAAGTGAAATGCATCGAACAAATTTAAAGTAGTACAGTCCAGGTCCCCAAAAAAGAGCTTTTGCCGAGGAGATTTTGATTGATTACTGCTCCTACACTTTCAAAGATATAGCAACCAAAAAAATACTATGTGTAGACCTAGTTATATTCAATGCATTGCGCAAGTTTCGCTTAAATCGGTTTGTTAGTTTTGTCAAAATTAAATCCTAAAAAGCAGCGAATTACTACGATTCTTTGCCATTCCGATCTCTAGACTGTACACGTGAAAGCCTACGTCATCCAGATCTGGAACCTTAGGTGTAGGCACACTGAAACTAGCAATGGAGGGAAGCAAGATTGCTTTGACAGGCGCATTATTCTTTCACGAGAAGATTAGCTCTATCTTTGTGTGTAAGAGGCTTTCGCTCTCTCGGTGCAGTAATGGACTTTCCTGATTATATTCACTAAATGATTTTTCGAGTGGGTCGCATAAATATCCGCTCTCTCCGGATACCAAGAGGGAGACCGAGAAAAAAGCTCTCCGGGGGTACTCCCGTACCTATTGTTGACGATACAAAGCTCTCCCCAAACTTGAATCAATAAGTACTAGGCTCTATCAGTTTGACGCTTTCAAACTTGTGCTTTGTGAAATTCGAAGTACTGGCGAGACATGACCGTCTGTCGACACACACTGGAAACTGCTGTCTAAGTGTACGTACCAAATCAATGAGCTGTGAAAGACGCAGTCCCATTCGAACGGTAACCGTATCATTGTTATTGGACACGGGCCTGATGAGTCTGTTGTAGTTGCTGAGCAGATCGTCGTACAAACGTTTAGCATCAGGATTCGCTAGCGTTGTGCAGCTCAGCATGCAGAGTAACGGGAGACATGGAACTAGATTCATCTTTGCCTTGCCTTCAACCGTGCTCACGGTCCCAGGACTTGGTAGATCTGTCGCGGCTCTGCAGCTAGACCTGTTGAACAATCGATACAGAAACCCAATTAGACCAACGAGTATCCATGGTTATGCTCACAATGAGAATGCGTACTGTTAAACATCGTAATGCGGAGAAAAGATTCGCCAGAAATTGGTTAAAAGTCACTTAGTCTTGCAGTATGTGTGTAGACGCTTGCTGCTCGGCTCAGCAGCCGACGCCATTATGCGACTGCAATGCCCCCAAGCGTATGAAATCCAAAAATGCGGGCATGCGCGATAGCTGTGGTAGTACACTGACTTATTTGTTGTTCAACATATACTTATAGAAATAATTTCCATGCTATTTAGATATCAGATAATTAATCAACTTGGGAATCCTTTCAGACATGATTTCGTATTCTGATAAATTTGCGATCCGACCTTACTTTAGCAATGTTTTCAACTTAACTTATATGCGTTAGATGTGTAAACTAAGTAGGGCATAGGGTACTTTCAGGGCTCTGGTCAAATTAGCCTCAGTGTATTAAAAGGGAAATTTAATAGGGTATCAAATCGATCGGCGAGTTGTAGGCGTGCGCATTTTAGGTGTTGCATTTAGAGGCCGGAATTTTCATCTAATACGCGAGGGCCTCAGGGATATCAACACCATTCATCGTTGCAGCAGACGCCAATTATACTGAATACCCAGCAGTACTCATATTGCATTATTCGCACAATACACACGAGTGGAATAACATATGACCTGTGGTCTCGTAATATCATGCGATGCTCGTTCTATATCCTATAACACATTAAAAAAAAGAGATGAAATTGCATAAAACCTGACACTCAGGCGACTTTACTATGTAGAGACCGATCTGGATTTCAATTCAGTTACACTTTTTCTCCCTCAACTCTTGGTAGTTTCTTTTCATGACATCCAAACGACCTTTCTTTTCCCCAAGATTTCACTGTGAATCTCGACTTGAGTGTTGCAGCCAAAGGGATTTCTGGATGACAGGAAACACACCAAGAAGTTCTTTTGGTCGTGAATCTTAACCCCTTTATAGTGCTAGCTGTAGGAAGTAAACTGGAATGGCTTGCATTTGGCATGCAATCAAGCCATGTTCCCATGATTCTGCCGCCCCTATTGCTGTTAAACAATGACAGCGCAACGGAAAAGCTCCCTAGATTGCTTTGTCATACAAGAAAGATTCAATTAAACACGACTGGCAAGGGATACTTGTTTTCGTCAGCTTCCTCCCTCGCTGTTAAGAACCAGGGTACTTCGTGTCAAAATGACCAGTAAGAGCCGGTATACAATCTAGAGCGTTGAAAAAAGGGTTCTTGCTAGGGAAAGTTTGATCGCTTACTGCTCCTACATTTTCCAAGATATAGCAACGCAAAAAATACTGGGTATAGACCTAATCGCACTTAACGTAAACTTAAAGTTTCGTTTAAATCGGTTTCTTAGTTTGGCTAAAATAAAATCTTAAAGCTGAGACGTTACAATAATCCTTCGCCAATCAGAACCTTTTTTGTGCCCTAGACTATTTACCTATCAGCATAATCAGATGAGCTGAACATACAACTCTCATGAACTTTTTTAAACTTGATTGGTTCCTAGCTGCTTATTACAAATAACTTAACTTGCTCAAAGGCCAAACTAATCGGGAAAATGTATAAAACAAAACTAAGCCCAACAATAAAGCTAAGTGCATTTGTCTATTTGTCTATTTGACGCACACCCAGTGCCCAGACCCGCTTGTGTCTGCTGCAGTGCATTTTCCAGATAAGGTCCGGACATAACAGCAGCGCTACCAATTTATTACAGCCCTAATGGCATTAGTAACTTCCAATGGTTGACGATCTTGACGAAAACTGGTTAAGTATGAAATACCCTTAACAAAAGACGAATAAAAAAAGGACGACAGTATTGTACAGTTTAGAGTAATACAAAGGGATCTTGCTGGGGAAAAGTTTCATCGCCTATGGCACCCATGCTTTCAAAGATATAACAACCAAAAAACTACTGACCATACAGATGGTAATACTTTATATATTAGTAAAGTTTCATTTAACTCAGGTCGTTAGTTTCGCCAAAATAAAATTCTAAAGTTAGAAAGATCCATAATGTCCTATCATTCAGAACCCTTTTTGCTGGGCTCTATACTGTACACTTTCGTGTAAGCAAAACACGTTTTCTCTCGTGGGCTTTTGTCGCTTTTTTCGCTGGAAGAATAACATTCTCGGCACTGTCGCCCCTTTTCCTCTTCTAGTGAGCGCCGGTGTTGTACATCAGCAGCGACTTAGAGGCAGTATAAATCGTTCAACAAATAGGTTTCCTCGAGTAACTTGAAGAGTTTTCAACAACGTCCTCTTTCCAAGAAAGGATCAACTTCTTGCATTAAGGAAAGTAAAATAAGAGGGACTGACCGGCACCTAAACACGAGTCATGATACAGTCCAGAACAATAAAAAAAAGGGTTCTCACTGGGGAGGAAAGTTGATTGCCTATTGCTCGTACATTTTCACAGATATAGCAACCCAAAAAATACTGAGTGTAGAACTGATTATACTGAATGCACTCGTAAAGTTTCGTTCAAATCGGTTTGTTAGTTTAGCCAAAATAAAATCCTACATGTTAGACACTACAATAGTTTTACAACTTGAATTGTTCTACAAGTATATCAACTACATATCATCTTTGCTTGTAAACAGAAGTGTACCTGCGAGTCTACACAAGTATAACCCTTATATCGTACAAAGAAGATTAGAGGTTACATAATTACACCGTAGCCTCACTACAGTGCTCTCTAAAGTCGTTTCCAGTGTCTTGTTTCAGCTCTATGATCAAAGGGGACCAGGGCAAGAAGGATCTACTGTTTAAAGAAACCTTATATAGGTTAAGATGGTTGTTTGAGAGAGAAAGGTAAAGTGGAGAAGGGGGGGGCTGAATGATGTATCCAGCGAGTACTAAGCCAGGCATTCTAAATACGCTTCAATTATGCCCATCACTTTGACGGGTATATCCTAGAGACGTTCTATCGTAGATCCGTAAATTGTTTCAACAACGAGGTCCTTTATTTCCCCACCATCGCCCTCCCCCCCCCCCTTGCGTTCGGGCTCGTTTATCCTTTCGGATATTGATGCCAGTCTTGGCCAACATTGGGGTCTCATTAAAGACGCGGCGATAATTGCGATACGTATCTGCGCCAGGGCTTATGATGTTACACAGATGTAACAAGCGAATGATGGACCGCATCTGTGAGCAAGTAAATATATGGTCGTATACCCTATATAGGACCCTACGTCTAACGATGATTAATCGAGTTACTTCAATTCGTATGTGTGTGTGTGTGTGTGCGTGTGCGTGTACAAATCGATACGGTGAAAAGATCAGTCTCCCGCGCTTCATATACGTGTGCCTAACACAGCCAAGGGTTCGTTAACTGTTGGTCAAGTTTACACGTAAGTGATACATCTACAATTCATAGTTACATAATCTGTCAATCTATATCAATCTATCAATCTATATATCCAGCTAGCTACCTACCTACCAAACTAACTACCCAACTGTCTACCTTCCTACCTATGAATTGTAATAAATACAGCATATATTACAATACAATATAGTATAGGGTATACAATACATACAATACATAAATACGTATAAACGTGTATTTTAAACGCTTATAAGTACATTAGACGGGCTCCCGTTTCTATCTTTAAAAATGCTAGTTTCTTAGACGAAACCCTAGATTTCTTAATTATTAGGAGCTGAGTTGACCAGCGTCCTATAGTTTCACCTTATCGAATACTGACCCAATACTGAATTCCCAGCTCTGCCAAGTGGCTTTAAGTGGCGAGACTGGTGGGCGCCGAAACAATAGGGGGAAGATATAGGGTTGTTGACAATGAGTGCGCCTAGTGGTGATCCCCCTCCCTCCCAGCTCTCGGACAAAGTGTCGACAAATCCTGAGACTATTTAATACCGCTCTGAGCAGTAGTCGCTACAAATCAAGCGGAGACAAAATATCCGCTGACGTGCTGGTCAGCTTGTGACCGAATTCTACCCGCGGGAGAGAGAATAAAATAGCTCTAGGTCAGCTCTGTTTTTAGCTCGGTCCATCTTGGTGTTGTTTAGCAAACCCAGATGATGGTAAAAGGCCATGGTTTTTTCTTAGATTCAGCAGAAGGGAAAAAGAAGAAGAAGAAGAAAAGAAAGAGAGATAAAAACAGAAGGCTTCCCCGGGTTGACACGTCTCATCTGTATGTCAGCCGACGAAATATTGGGATACACATGAAGAATCTACGACGGATGAATGCATTCACTTTCCCCGTTGGACCATATATAGACCAAGGGGGTCGCGACAGCTGCGTCTTATTCATGTTCTACCCGCAGACGAATGCCATCTTCTCGCTGCCTCTTTAATATTACCGCTGTGAGCGTCAAAATTGTCCGCCTTTTACGCTAGCTTTACTATATCCCAACTTTATTAATGATTGAATTATCTATCCAACTGTCTGTCCATTTGCCTATTTATTTAGTTACCTATCTATTTGCCTGTAACTATCCAGCTATCTGTCTGTCTGTCTGCCCTTTTATCTATCTATATATACTTATCTATCTATCTACCTATGTCTATCGGTCTATGTCTATCTATCTATCTATACTTATCTATCTATCTACCTATGTCTATCGGTCTATGTCTATCTATATGTCTATCTAACTATCTATCTGCCTGTCTACCTATATATCTATCTATCTATCTATCTATCTATCTATCTATCTATCTATCTATCTATCTATCTATCTATCTATCTATCTATCTATCTATCTATATATCTATCTATCTATCTATCTATCTATCTATCTATCTGTCTATCTGTCTATCTATCTATCTGTCTGCTTGTCTATCTATCTATCTATCTATCTATCTATCTATCTATCTATCTATCTATCTATCTATCTATCTACATGTCTATTTAACTATCTACCTATGTCTATCTATCTGTCTATCTGTGTCTATCTGTCTGTCTATCTATCTATCTATCTGTGTATCTATCGATGCCTATCTATCTATCTTTCTATCTGCTTATCTATTTATCTATTTATGTTTGAACTAATGCGAATACTTCATATTAAGATATTCAGATCCATATGTGAAAGCCATTCTTGTTCATTATCATTTCACATTCAAGTGTAATGTACATAGTGTATATGTACCCTACTTTGTAAACGCTAGAAATGTAACTTCTAATTAAAGAGCCTACAGATACGTGACTTGGGGTTCGTTGTGCTGATCCCGCAATTGCTTGCAATTCGACTAATCATTTACCTTGTTTACTGCGGACTAGGGGATTTTTTTTCCCTCGGTGCGCCCGACCCGGCTACCGGTCTCAAACAGTCCTGTTTCATTAAGTTGCACACAAGCCAATTCAATAAGCCACTGGCTGCAGGCCTGGTTAACGAAGGAAAATACAGTCTTGCTCCAAATCCGTTCGTCTTTTTAATCCTTGGCCAAAGTCTATTCAAACGAACGACTAACAAAAGTGACAAGTCTTGATTAAGCTGCAGTCTTTTCTCTTGACTAATAAGCCTTGAGGCAAAGCCACCGGGAGGGACGAATTTTAGCAATTTATTATTTATCATTTTTTTTCACATGAACGAAGTTCTCCATTAAGATCAAATGGAGGGAAAAAAAACTCTTCCAGCGCATGAATCAACTTTGGACTGATTTCTTCTGTCAATTTCACGGCTTCTTCGTACATCGTCATTCCCTGCACGACAAGGAACCCAAACAAGGAGACGGTATAGCTGACCGAAGCGTGTTTTTTTTGGTTCTTCTTTCAACCGCTTTCCAACTTAAGATTTCTAGTTTTACGGTTTTTTTTAAATTCGACACCTACCAATAATGGGAAGGTTACAAAAAAACCACCATCCAATTCTGTGAAGTTTCCTATATACCTACTTACTTATTTACCCATCTGTGTCTGTCTGTCTGTCTGTCTGTCTGTCCGCCTATGTTGTCTGTCTATCTATCTAGCTATCTAACTCCCTGTCTTTCTACCTATCTATATTTATCTATATCTATCCATCTTACCTGTCTATTGGATTTCTATATCTGACTATCTGTCTGTATCTATTTCTCTTTCTATCTGTCTATCTATTTGTCTATCTATCTTTCCATTTACCTATCTTTCTATCTATCTATCGATCTATCTATGTATCTATCTATCCATCTATCTATCTATCTATCTTACTATTTATCTAAATTTCTATCTGTCTATCTATCTATCCGTTTATCTAACTGTCATTTGCCTATCTTTCTATCTACATCTACCCATCTGCCTATCTGTCTATTTGTCTATCTATCTATCTATCTACCTACTACCTAAATATCTACCTATCTACCTAACGTTCTACTTTATCTAAGTCTCTAGCTGTCTAGCCATTCAGCTACCTATCTATCCAGTTTTCTACTGAATCCTATTTATCTTAGGGCACAGAGTATCAGGAACCAATCACCCATATATACAATAACAGTCCGTAATATCTTGTGAGCTCACATTTCTGCAACATAAATAAATAGCACAATCAAGACCGTTGCTGGCTTTTTTCTGATACAGCAGCAGCGGGGCCGGTCGTTGGAACCGTCCGAAACAGCCGACCGGCAGGGAACCAATGGTTCTAATAGGAATAGAAGTTGCTATTGGATTACACGCAGCTCTAGCGGATGCCATATCAAGTGACACTTGGAGAGAAAGAGTAACCCATAAGTTTGTCTCCCTTTTATTTCTCTATTCCCTGGCCAGAAGCTTCGAGTGGACAAGGGAAGTTGTAACGTTAACGTAGCAGGGTTCAACATCAAGTTAACTTTTCATATCAAGACCCAAGTATTCAATTCAAAATTGCACTTTCCGTTTTAATGGGCTAAAAATACTAACTAATAAGAATAGACGGAAAGCCACTATCCAATTCGCTGATATCTATCTAACTATCTATCTATCTATTTACTGTCTCTCTATCCATATATTTACTTGTCTACCTATGTTTCTATCTATCTATCTATGTAACTGGCTATCCGTCTGCCTATCTATCTATCCTACCTATCTATCTATCTATCTATCTCTCTATCTCTCTATCTCTCTATCTCTCTATCTAACTATCTATCTATCTACCTATCTATCTATCTATCTATCTGTCTATCTCTCTATCTCTCTATCTATCTATCTACCTATCTATCTATCTATCTATCTATCTATCTATCTATCTATCTATCTGAAAGGACTTAAAGTAATAGTGAAGACATGTAAAAATAAAAGTCCATCGTTTGCTTGCGTTGGGCGCACAGAAACTTGAAGGCGTCTCAGACAATTGGTCTGCGAAAGGAGAAGGACGCGCAAAAAAATATCTCAAAATGCAATGTGTGTCACGAAGACTCATTGTGGGAGGAAAAAAACACCACACAAGCTTGGGAAAACACGCTCTGACAATTAATCACGCCTTGCAGCAGTGCCTAATATAAGCAACGCCGTTAAATTGGAAGGCAGAAAACCAGTTGCTCAAAACCAGAACCAGAAATGACGTCCTAACTTTTCTCGATTCAAAATGGAATGCTAATTGCAAGTTAAGAACGTCTTTGAATGAAGCGATAGTAATAAACTAAAATGAATAATGGAACGCCACCATTCAGTTGTCTGAATTCTCTTATTGACATACTTGTATATCTATCAAGCTAACATCTATCTATCTATCTATCTATCTAGATCTATGAACCTATCTGTCTACTTTACCATCTAAATATTCACCTGCTCATCTAGTTTTTTTTAAAATAAGCTTTAAATATGTCATAAATCAATGTTATGTAATTTTACCTTAAAGAACGCTAGTTACAATTGCAGTGCAGTTATGATAGTTGCTAATAAATCGTCGTCAATTCGAAAAATCAATATAAACATAAATTAATATAGTTATTAAAGAAAAGCCTAGAACTAACCACGTTATCCGAAAAGGTAAGAATACCTTAGCATAATTTCAAGAAAATATAAAAGAGCACTGTAACACAATGGACAGCAAAAGGATTAAACCAGCCATTAGCGTATCAGCATAACTTAGCCGCATCCCCTCCACGAAAGTTTAAATATAAAAGGTAGCAAGAACGATTACAACTAAAAAGCAACATGAGTCAACCAAAAGTGCTAGTAAATGACGTGAAATGATATCTCGGATTGGCTGAGAACTATACTTACAGAAGCAAGGCAGGGAGCAGGAATAATTTGTTGTGTGTCTGCTGTAGCAAATGCGATACTGTGTGCCACTGGCTGCCTGTTTGTTCAACTAGGAAAAATAGAGGAAAACCCAGCAGGCGCTGCTGCACTACACTCTGGTGTGGAGAAAATCTACCGCCGGCCTGGTTTTCATGGTAAAAGCCAGCCCCCTTGGTTTCCAGCGCTCCCAGGTCCTCCGTCTGCTCAGTAGTGTGCAAGCTATCGGGCGTGCAGTAAGTCTCGTAGGTTACTCTCTCCTTTGGTTAGTCTGGTCCCACATCTCCCATCTCGACCAACTTGCCTTGCACAAGTTCACTTTCCAGCTAACCTTCAGGGGAGAGAGTGTCGCAGGGATATACCAAGTTCCTAAATCCTTATCAAGTGACATTGAACTTATGAAAGTTAAACCAGCAGCATCCCAGCAAGTCTGAAGTTAACAGCCGCAGCTTGTTTCAATAGGAAACTTGAAATAGCCGGTCGACACACAGTCTGGTTACCGGTTAGAGAAGCCAGGGAGACAAGAAAAACACGAGCCGAGTCACTGGGAGTTTCGCCGAGTTGGGGTTTTGAAAACACGGGGAGAAGCGCCACAGGTAGCACAAGAAGATCAATAAATTTGCAGCCCTATTAAACTGCTCCAGCATTCTGACGGCCAAAATGAAAATGTTACACCAGGCAACGGTGTGAAAGGAGTCTTAACATCACATTCAGCAATCTCCAACACCTGTATCAACCAAAAGCCCCCTCGCTGTGTGTGAATGACGCAGGTAAAATCCTTTCCATACAAGTCACATAAAACTTGTTTCAATGCCATAACTATCCTAGTCGAACAAAGTAGACAATATTAAAGACAGGGGCTTGCACACAACGATAGATAAAAAGGTTTGGTTACACACAAAGTATAAGCATTCAGCGAGAATAACAGTAATTTCCAGAGAGGTCGCGGTTTTAGTTTGTCTGAATGTAAGGGAGAGCTGGGAGGTTTTCTATTGATCGCACGCAAGTTACGGTTGCAGTTGCAGTCGAGATCCCCGGACGTGTGCATGGCCCCTTCCTAACACAATTTCCTAACTATAGGACTTTATTCCTTAGCAGGGTCTGTGACGTAAGATCAGTGCAATGATCTATACCGTGTCTTATTTTTTTCCCTTCATCTCCTTTACCACGGTGCATTACTGTCTTCACGGTATATGATGATATTGCTCAATCCCTACCCTGAAGCCTCCTTTGAGAACATACCTAATACCGAAGGGCTTTTTTTGTCATATCTCACGAATGGTATAGAATCTATAGCAACTCTTTACCGATGCATCCCCGTTTGATCGAATAGAAAATCCACTACAGTAAAACTAGAGGAGAAACGGTAAAACAGGGAAGATTTCAAAACATAACAAAACTACAGTTATGAAGGAAAATAAGGGTACAGTCTGTTCCAGCAAGAGACAAATCCATCCAGTTTTTTGCTCGTATCTTTAACAGGTTTTGCTGGATAGCAGTAAAAATTTGCAAGACGATTGTACTACTAGTTAATCGTGTAACCTTAAATTCTCAGTGATTTTGAGACGTTAGTTTAGCTAAAAACAGATTTTAACGTTTGTACCAACGACAGAGTGTACTTGTTGAAATTCCAATATTTTTAAAATTTAAGGTTGAAACCAAGTCACGTTAACGAATCTGAAGGAATAACTCAACTCTGATGCTTTTTAAAGGGTTGTTAACCGGAAAGGGAATGTTTATATTTAAGATGTTTCATAAGTATAACGAAAAAGTGGGGGGAAGGAAAAACTGGGTAGTCTTATACATATTAACCATCAATCAAAATCACCAGGAAAAAATGCAGTAAAAACTGTATCTTGCATCCAAATTCTGCTCTTAACCTCTTTCACTCTCTTTACTTCACGTATGCTACTTCTGTTTCTTTCATCTCCTATAGTTGTACAAATGACAAATGACGGGAACTAAATAAAAGTAACTAATTGAAAGCCTGTAAATACGAGAAGTCCTCAAAAATGCAGTTACTGTCGCCTTCTTTTCTTGTCCGGAATTGGCCGACTTTTAAAATACAAAGCTGAATGAAAATATGTGACGAAAGCGTAAGGAAAGTTTCAGCGTGACGTAGAATGGTGCAATTTGGGCGGTCAATACAATGGCATAACAAAAAGCCGCTTTCAGTACGACGCTTTAATTAAAGCTGCGAAACCTCTGCGCGAAGACCAAAAACTTTTTAACTTGAAAACTAATCCTAGATTTTCTTTTTCCATCAAGTGCTAATAACATTTTTATTTCTTTGTATATTTTGGCCGTTGAAATAACTCAGATGTGACCCAGAGTTTCTATGGCCATGAGCACGCAGCTTGACGAGTTGAGTGAAACTACCGAGATTCCAGCGTTCTCCCAGAGTCGTTCACCATGCCTTCGACAAAAACGCGTAGTCTGCTATCGAATGGGAACCAATGGTGGGCCCGGCTGCTGCTGCTGCTTCCGCTCTTCATGCTGCTCGTACAAAACTGCAACGGCGATCCCGAGGCCAAGAGATTGTACGAAGACCTTCTCACCGACTATAATCGCCTTATCAGGCCCGTGGGCAACAATTCAGATCGCCTCACAGTGAAACTAGGACTAAAGCTATCTCAGCTTATCGACGTGGTACGGGAAAAAAAGAACCCATTTTGCATGTGTCGAGTTCAGTTTGAACACTCCTCCCCCCCTTTAAACTCTTCTTTTTCTATCCCACTGCAATCCTTATATGATACTTTTAAGAATACTGGTAGAGTGCTGACTATGGAGTAGTAAAAGCACGATCTAGCGAGAATGCAAAAAGTACGGAGGTTTAGGTTCGAACTGAAGAATTCATCGGACAAAAGTGCCCGTAGTTATCCAAGAAAGCCAGATTTTCTTCTTTTTACTTCCCCATCTCTAACGACGTACTTAAGAAGCCACTATAAAGATACTTCTTCTGGTCGTGTTCGAACCTTACGGCCTATACAATAGCGTGCTTTGGAAGATGGATAATAACTCAGCTGCCGCAACGCACTGAGCTACTTTAGGCTGGCTAACTGGAAATTCTGCCCTGCAGGATAAAAGATACCTCTTAAAAGATAGATAGATGAATAGATAGGTGGACCAGTGGATGGATAAGACGAATAGACAAACTGGTAGGTAGGTAGGTAATTCAGGTAAGGAGATACATAGATAGACAGACAGAAAGAAGATTAGATAGACAGGAAAGCAATAATAGATAGATAGGGCAAATATTAATTGTTAGTATGCTGAATACGATATGCATGGTATGTTCGCTAGTAGAGTTACAGACAGACTGATAGGTAGGTAGGTGGTAGCTAGTAGGTAGGTAGATAAATATACAGATGGGCAGATGAATTTATGGATAGATAGACAGACAGATAGATAGATAGATAGATAGATAGATAGATAGATAGATAGATAGATAGATAGATAGATAGATAGATAGATAGATAGATAGATAGATAGATAGATAGATAGATAGCTAGGCAAGCATTAATTATTAGCTCGGGGTCTTACACGGTTGGTTATAGTATACAAGTAGAATAGATACTAGGGCAAGGTAGAAGTTGCCGCTGTGTACATAATTGGTATTTACCCATACTATATTCCAGTACTCTTGCCCATGCTTTGATTCAGGTTCTTTTCCTTTGCCCCGTTTGTTTGTTGTCCAGTCGTTATTCTAATAAAGAAAAGGGTCTGGGGCTCCCGTTGCGTTCAATATTCCTGCCTGTCCTATAACTTCTTATTGCCCTGTCTGCCAGAGCATGCAAAGTAGGTATTTACACACAAGAACCTATTCGAGCGATGCTGTCTTTCTTTTCTACCCTTGTGACCCCCTTTTGTTTTGATCGTACATTGCAGCATTAAGCAGAAAAAGTACGCAATTCTTTGTTAACCTACTAATACTAATATTGAATATTTGGTCTTCCTTTACTGGAATCTTGGAGAATCTATTGCTTACTAAGGTTCCTAAGTCTTTCCATTCCCTTTTTTTTCTACTGTCTTTAACCAACTCCCGCTGCCGTGAAGCGCAAAGTCATAAGCAGCTTTGGTTTGGCTTAACTTTTGGTTTGGTTTGGCCCCGCAGTCGGGACCATGAAAGATTCAAAAGTGATCTCATTGTTTACTGCGCAACGCTTTATTACACAGCTCAAGCCCCCTTGGTCCCCTTTTCCTCCCGAAATAAACGAAACACGTGGCGAGAACCCATTGCAAGCAGCTGTTATAAAACATATAACTTTCTTTCACACCGTTTCCTTCCTACGTTTATACTTGCACTTGAAAGGTCCAAATGCTTCAATAGCCGGAAAATGTAATACTGTTATTATTTCTCTTTGCAGAATCTGAAAAACCAAATTATGACCACCAACGTCTGGGTCGAGCAGGTATACCTTTTAACCTTTTCATGGAAAAAAAGTTCTCTGCCTGCTTTGCTATTCATGTAAAACAAGAGACTCTTTCAGTACTACTTGAGTCTCGATATGCAGACGTTTTCCAAATGCGCCGCTTGACGTATTGATCCTGCCACACACTCTTTGTTGTGCTCGTTTAAGTCTTCCTATATGCCTTTTTCTCTCCCAACCAACTTTCGTACAAGCTGTGCTATTTACCAAACTTATTGCGTAACCAGCTTATGAGGCACATCTGCAAGACGTTCAATAACAATTCCGATAAAAGCCGGCGACTATGATAGATGACTCAAAGAGTTCAAATCGCTGTGAAACTTAGGGGAAAGTTGTTAATACTTAACATTTAGATTTTATCTCGACACAACTTGCAAACCGATTCCATTTGAACTTTCCCAGTCTATTAAGTACTGTTAGCTCTAAACTATAATTTCATTGGGTTGCTATATCTGTGGAAATGTGGAAGCAGTAAGCAATCAACTTTTCCCCGGAGCGAGCACTTAGACTTGCACAATCATGTTAATTATAGTAGCCTGCTAAAACAACACGCTTTCTATATGGAATATATTTGATTGTAATAGTTTTGGCATGCTGATATTTGCCTAAAGTGCATCATAACATGTGATTAAATAGCTTTTAGTGAACGTACTCCTTTAGCTACGCCGAGCTATATGGAACATGAGCACATCACTTAGGACCATTAAGCAACGCTGGAATGGCACGCGTGTATCGCGTTATTAATTCCGCTTTGCTGGTCATATGCCACCGATAAAAGTGAAGCAATACTGTATATAACCCCACAGGAATGGGTTGACTACAAGCTCAAATGGGACCCAGAGGAATACGGTGGCGTCAAGACTTTGCACGTTCCCTCGGAGAACATCTGGCTGCCCGACATCGTCCTTTATAACAAGTAATATTTTTTTCCGGCCCGGCATTTTACGTCACCTTCAAAACTACCTTCGTTAAGTACTCTGCTGCTCCCCTATAATAACAGCTTAATAGCTAAACCGTGTCATTCACACAGCCAGTCTATTACCCTTCTTCGCGGGGCGCGCTTGTCGTTCCGGACCTCTATGATTGCTCAAACATCACTTTACTAAATTAGCTATACACTTTTGAGCTCTTAATCTCCTAATCCTTTAAAAAACGAAAAGTTAAAAGTTTCCGCGTTGTCGTTTATCATATCTGAAGTTACCTTGCATGCTCATTCGGTCATTACGTAACAAATACTAGATAGATAAATACATAGGTAACATAGATAAGCAGCAGATAGGTAAATAGATAAATAGAAAGGTAAACAAGTATATACATAGCTGGATAGGGAATGGGACTGATATATAGTTAGGTAGTTGGATAGACAGATAGATAGATAGATAGATATATAGATAGATAGATAGATAGATAGATAGATAGATAGATAGATAGATAGATAAATAGATAGATAGATAGATAAATAGATAGATAGATAGATAGATGGATGGATAGACAGACGGATGCTCTTGCTTTATTCCAAGTTCAAGCTGAGAAATAGCATTGGTATATTTCAGTGCGGATGGAAGTTACGAAGTAACCTTGATGACTAAAGCCATCCTACGGTACGACGGGACGGTCACCTGGAAACCTCCCGCAATTTACAAATCCTTTTGCGAAATCAACGTCATGTACTTTCCCTTCGATCACCAGCTGTGCTTCATGAAATTTGGCTCCTGGACTTACGATGGTTTCGCGGTAACTAAAACTTGTCTCCTTCTAGACAAACGATAGCTTTTAGTCGAAATTTTAGTACTTACAACCTTGATGTTTCTCAACACGGAACCTATATATATATATGTACGTATGGATTATGGCGTAGGTGGACTTGCAGCACTTGCATCAAACTCCGAATTCAAATTACGTGGAAGTTGGCATGGATCTGCGCGAGTATTACTTGAGTGTGGAATGGGACATCATGAAAGTTCCGGCGCAACGTCACGAGAAGTATTACAGCTGCTGTGACACGCCCTATCCGGACATCTTTTTCAACATCACCCTGAGAAGGAAGACGCTTTTTTATACTGTCAATCTGATCATACCCTGTGTGGGAATATCTTGCCTCTCGGTGCTGGTTTTCTACTTGCCAGCTGAATCTGGGGAAAAAATGTCATTGTGTGTTTCCATTCTGCTGTCTTTAACTGTCTTCTTCCTCCTATTGGCGGAAATTATCCCTTCCACGTCGTTAACCGTACCCCTACTGGGTAAATACTTACTTTTCACCATGATACTCGTCACACTATCAGTGGTGGTAACCATTATAGTGCTCAATATCAACTTCCGTTCGCCGTCGACTCACAAGATGGCGCCCTGGGTGCGCCGGGTTTTCGTCGAATTCCTACCCAAAGTGTTGTGCATCACCAGGCCTAAACGTCAGGCCTCTCCAGAATCGGAACTATCGCTGCCCACCCGAGAGACCGAGATCTCTATTGTTCCAGTCAATATCACCGACGACTGGGCGCCTCCTCACGCGGAAGTGATGCAGTTTTCCCAGTACAAGACCTACAGTGGTGCCAGCTCGAATAATGGCCGGTTCAGTGTTGCTACTGCGAACGAACGTTTCATGAGCCAAATCACCCCGGACTCGACTTACTGTCAGCGGTGTTCCAATGTGCAAGTGAGCCCTAAGAAACAGTCGAATCTCCAACCGGAATTGGAGCACGCCATGGACGATGCTAGGTTTATCGCACAGCATATGCGCAATAGGGATAGATTCGACAGCGTAAGTAGTATTTTCATTCCAGTTCCAGGTAGTGATATATCTGAACTAGTCAACTTGTAATATAGATATGTATACAGATATAGATATAGATACAATGTAGATATATAGATATAGATACAAGGTAGATAAAGTATAGAAATATTAGATACAGAAACCTTTGGGTAACTTAAGTTTTATCAGTTTACAAGAGTTCTTAAAAGCAAGAATGTTATCGACGTTTCACATCTATATTCAGTTTCCAGCTTGCTAGAATTCAATTAGCTCCTTAGAGTTTCGGTCGTCGACAAGTTACACCTAGCGTAGTACTTCTGCTGCAAACTAATTAGCGTTAATTACAGTTCTGAAGATATTGTTTGGCATTGCAAGCTGCGATTATGATGTATATGGTACATCGCCTGTGCACACGAGTCCCTAGGGGTACACACGTCACTTAAATATGACAAACAACGAAATGTTTGTACAAAAACTTTCATCTATCCATCCATCTATCTATCTATCTGTCTAACTATCTATCTGTCTATCTGTCTATCTATCTATCTATATATCTATCTATCTATCTATCTATCTATCTATCTATCTATCTATCTATCTATCTATCTATCTATCTATCTATCTATCTATCTATCTATATATGTATCCATCCATCCATCCATCCGTCCTTCCTTCCATCCTTCCTTCCATCCATCCATCTATACATCCATACATCCATCCATGTATTCTTTCTTTTATTTTCCATTAATCTTACGACTCATAAATTATCAATAAATTAATATTACTTATTAACACTGATTATTATTTTTACTTTTCTTATTAACTATCTATTTTATTATCATATTAACATTATTTAATTAATTCCACGACAATTCAGCATCCTGCTCTAACACACATAAGCATAATAACGACTAATACCATACCTCAGCATGTTGAAGTTGGACGGTTGGAACATCACATAGTTTTTCTTTCAATTCACAATGATCCTTAAATGCGGGAAATTTGATCTTGTATCCACGATCTCCGTAAACCTGTCGACGGGAAAACTTTACTTATTGCGGGAATATTAATAACACGAGCTTTTGGAAACTTTGGTTATTGGCACTACATTCACCAGTACGAACTGATAGCATTTACGTGATGTTAAATAGTAAAGTTTTGTCTGTTGCAGATCGTGGAAGACTGGAAATTCGTGGCCATGGTGCTGGATCGATTATTTCTATGGGTTTTCACAATAGCATGTATAGCAGGAATGGCGGGGATTATCCTACAGGCTCCCGCTCTGTACGATACCACACAGCCCATTGATATCAAGTACTCCAAGATAGCCCAGGCGAAGCTTAAACATCTGGCCAACGAGTTCACTTTCACCTAAATATTTTCCGCCGAGGTATACATGGCACTGGAAAAAAAAAGACCCTACTTACCAATAGTGGTGTGCACCGAAGCAAAGTGCCCTCTGGAGGGAGATTCATACCCAGCTGGTCGGCTGGTAAACCCTGGTCAACGTGGTATAATCGTGTGTTTGCTAGTGCTCTAAGCAAGGAAACCAGCACGACAAAAACAACGACAACGAAGATATAAATCCCCTATTTACCTTGAGTTTCTGGAACGCGCGCGGACAATCAAAATATCGATTCTACTATCTCATGCCATGTGTCCATGTGTTGTCTACCTTGAAAGAATAAGAAAAAAAACGCGCCGTATAATATTATACCACTTACTGAATAATTTTAAAGAAAGAAGATAAGAAAATTGCTCCGTTTAACTCTTCCGGTTGGCTTTTTACCAGCTCTGTTTTTCCCTGTAATATTTAACAAGACTCTGTAAATAAAAAGAGGTGGAGACATGCCGTGTAACTTAATCTTGAGTATTTGTGAAATGATTGCGTCATGTTTAGGTTGTGGAAGTGAATGTTTGCGTCGAGGTCGTGGATCTTTGAACCTGCGCTGATGCCAGAGGATTATAGTATGTTTGCCCTATGCAACCGACGGTTTTGTTATTACTAGTCTTAACTGTGTTCCATGCATTAATCAGTCTACATTTACCGTAAACTTACTTCAGAGCATAGCTGGCCGCCATCTTGCGCACCAGTACGTAGCCAGACCTAGGCAGCACTATCTTGTGATAATGAACCATAAAAGGCAACTTTCATCCAGCTGGATTGAGGTACCGTACATATATATCAGCCTAATCAAGTTGGCAAAATAAAGTTTTGCCGCCCTAGTATTTGCAATATGGCGTCTCAGGGCATAATTTCCCGATGACTTCCTGGTCGCTTTTTAAAATGATTCATGGTCTATACACCCAAAACGTACATACAATGTGTAAGTAACCATATTACTTGAGATTTTCCATGGCCGTTAAGTGGACCCTTGATTACTGTTACCAATTAATGAATAATAACATATAAGATGGATATGTTATCTTAGTTTGCCAATCGGCAGTATTGGAAGCTGACCATCACTAGAATATCAATTACTCAACAGGTTTAGTTTTGTGCTTCGTATTATAACTCATGCCTGATGTAGAAATCTGCTTTATTCACTGAACTTTAAACAGGCAATTTCAGACGATTATCTGTTCAGTTATGCCACTTGTTGCTTTTACCACAAGATGCACTTGTTTGCACGATTCATTGGGGATCCAACTGGGCAGTTGAAGGACTGGGCAAACTCCTCCGTGTTGGACAGCGGGCCCATGACACGGAAGCGACTGGGACTATGCGGATCGGTGCGGATCTGATCCTGCAGGCGTTCCAAGGTTTCCACACCGCACCAGTTGTTGGCATAGGAGATGAAGAAAATCTGCTCGGGGGTGAACTGCTCCAAACCGGGTAGCTGGGGCTCGGGACCGTTGTCGGTTACGTACCTCAAGTATGCCCTGTACGATTCGCGAAGACCTCCATTGTCGGCGATGTTTTCGCCTTGGGTATTGACTCCGTTCAACTGTTTTTGATGAACCAAATTCAGATCTTTGAAATTCAAGGTTTCTGTCAAGTTTGAGTTACATTTTAAATTTGCTAGATCTAAATCATTTCTAATGTTTTAATTAGCCGTATAAATATTATACATAGTTACGTAATACTGACTTTATAATATAAAGAACTATTGCAATATTAGCATTTGTAATTAAATATAAGATATTGTGTTGTATAAATATAGTTGATTACCATGGAATATGTACAGATGTGCAGAAATTTTTGGTGTATCACACTAACAAGAAGGTCTAGTTTCTACCCAAATGGGAAAGGAATCAAACTAGTACTAGTTACTAATAGTACTATTGGTTAAAGAAGAGGGTAGATTCAGATAATTTAAATAGACTGGGTTTCAAGGTTGTTGCAAATTTAAGTTGAATTCTAAAACTGCCAGTCGAGTATCCAACGATATTTCTATTATGTCAAACTAAAGAAGAGATCTGTTGAACACTAATCTAGTTTGAAGTTGTCGTTTCCTTACATGAGGCGTATCTGTGCCTTCAAGCTCGGGAATAGTGTAGTTGCTGTACTGATCAATAAAGCACTGAGCACGGCCGAGGTATTGAGCTAGAGTATCTTCCGTCCACCACGAGGCCGTATTGCCATCCTTGTCACTTTGTCTTCCTGTCGTATAGATTCCGCGTTATAACCCGTTTTTTTACAGCCAAGTAGAAACACGTTTTACTAACCCTGATCGTCGAAGCCGTGTGTGATTTCATGGCCGATAATGACACCGATAGCACCGTAATTCATTGCGCTATAAAATATTAATATGAAAAACACGGTTCTATGGCGTGGCGAGTGTAAACATATCACTTACTTCAAGCGGCCCTTGCCGAAGAAAGGCGGCTGCAAGATTCCAGCAGGGAATGCTTAAAAGGATTTTTTTTAAGTAAGAAATAACTTAGTGTATCCAATTGGTAGAAGACGTTGTAAGTCAAAACGTATTGTGTAACTTACTAATGGAGTTGTACTCGGGGGCATAGAAAGCATTCACAATGGATGGGACTGTAATCCACCTATAGAATGCTTACACGTTAGAGCGATTTGTCTTGAAAGGGAATTTGGTGTAGTCTGCTTACTTGGTACGGTCAGTGGGCTGTCTCAAAGCTTTCAGTTCATCGACGACCAAGAAGGTATTCACGCTTTGGATGTTACCGAAATGGTTGGTTGCGCTTAATTCCAGCTAAAACAGAAATCAGCCGTCAGTCAATGGCGTATTAGTGGAACCAGCTACTAAGGGATTCGTTGAAACTGAAACTAGACTATGAAGAACTGTAAAAATCTAAGCTAGTTTTCAAAGGATAGATGCGTAGATAGATAACTGCTTATTTGGATGAATATACATGCTAGTTGGATAAATATATAGACAGACAGATAGACAGATATAGTTAGATAGATAGACAGATAGATAGATAGATAGATAGATAGACAGATGGACAGCTTTTCCGAGACTGAGAACCTGAAAGCCCCGGAAAGAAGATCATTCAGCTGGCCCATCTTAAGAAACCGTCTAGTAACTCGTCGTTCTACGTTCCTGCCCTCTAGCTGTAAGTCATAGTAACTACTTCATTAGCGTAGTATTCTACCCTCCATTGTCAGTGTCATTCCCTCTCTTACGTAATAACCTTAACAGTAAGGACTTATGTGCGAGTTCCACGTACCCCTTCATAGTAGGCTTCCAGGGCAGTCTTATTCTTGATCCAGTCGGGATAAGCGACGAATTTGCGTATTGCGTCAGCCTTCTCTTGGGCAATTACTTTGGTATTATCATCCATCCACTGGGCTTCGGTCACAAGCTCTTTGAAAGCTGCCTGCAAGTTGTTAATCATCTGCTCGACCTACAATTCAGTTTCCATATCAATCACTCGAGGTTAGTACTTTTCACGCAGCGACAGTAATACTGAAAACATACTTCAAGTTTTGCCGAGTCATCGAAAGTTCGTTCAACGTACTTTGCACTGACGGCGAAACCCACATAATTGTTTATCTTGTTGACGCACGACCTCCAGCTGTAACAGATGGCGATAAACAACAAGCATTAAGTTTGTATCTTCGATATCCTTAATCCAAGTGAAAGATACCGGGGTTCGGGTTCCGAGGTGCCGTAAACAACCTTGGAAAAGGCGAAGGCCAGGTCGATCATCAACTGATTTGTTTCTCCCCCGAGATCACGGACCAGACGCCAGTGAACGTAATTAGCTGCGCGGGTAATAAATTAAAGATAGCTTAAAGGATCTACTGAAAAACTAGAAAAGCTCAAAACCAATTGTGCGTAGGGGTGTCGCATCCAAAAGTGCCACGAGTTTCTTAAGATATTCCGTTTCAACGACGATGATACGTTCATCGGGGTTGACAGTTGTATCAGGGACTCCTTGGAAGATGTCGCCTAGATACTTGGTCCAGTCGATCTAATATAAAACCAAGTCCAAAAAGGTAAAGCATTGAAGCTAGTTATCAAAAAAGTTCTCATGGTGACCTAAAAGAGGTACAGTCTAGCGCAAAAAAATGTGATTCTGGATGGTAGGAAATTGTGGATCTTCCTAACTTTAGAATTTTACTCCGGCTAAACTTTACTAGTGTATAAAGTACTAATATATCTACCCAGTGCAATTAGGAATATTATACCTTTAAAACATGGGTGCTATAAGCGATCAACTTTTCTTCAGCATGAACTCTTCATAAATATTACTAATACGTAGCAAAAACAAGTATTAACTACTATATCACAATAATTTATTTCCTTTCGATGAAATATAACGGGGTAAAAATTAAGAAAATGGTATATTAGTATACTAGGATAAAAGATTTAAACTAGGATAAGAAATGAAGCAATCCTACTTTAGCGTGATCGGAAGTCGTGGAGACAGAGTCTGTCCAGCTCTGAAGAGCGGGAAGCAGCAATGGGTTGTACATACGAGTGTTGTTCCTGCGATCCTCTTGCGGGGTAGTAATCTGTGAAGATGGAACCAATATACTTTATAATGTTTGCAGTACTCAAGTACTCAGAATACCATCGTTATGTACATGTGTAAATGTCTCATACAACAGCTGGCTAGTTCAAAACTTACATTAGCGAGCTTAGATTCAAATCTCCACAAGTCTTCAACTTCCTGTGCGATTTGTTCATCCGTAACAGCAGAGTTACCCAAGGAATCGCGAACGGCCTTAGCAGCATCAGTAATGTAGGTAGCGTAAGCACCCATGATTTGCTGGCTAGCATCTGGGTTAACCAGGATCGAACGGGATAGAGCCAGGGGTCCCTGGTCAATCTGAAAAAGCCGAAAGCAGAAAAGTAAGAAAGTACAGGGTCCGAAAGTATACAAGAGGGCAAGTCATAAAGGGACTTACATAAATGCTGCTATGAGTGGTATCGTTGGTATCGAGGTACACGTACATGCTGAGGAAGTAGCTCGAAGCGAACAGTTTACGAGAGGCAATAACAGCGTCCAACCAGTTAAACTGACCGTTCCAGTCGGGCAAGGTCATGGGCCAGCCCCCGAAAAGACCAAGCAGGTCAGTAAGAGGCTTCAGACCAGTTTGCTCCAGTAAGGCTATCGGTACACAAGTCAACTTTTCAAGTTATAATTTATCAATCGATAAGTCCTATTTACTAGTATTTTAACTATTATTATTACTATCAGTATAATGTGTTCATCGATCAGTTATCTTCGAGATATCCTCTATGTCTTACCTGTATCCAGGCACGAAGTGTGCATATCCTTCGCGCTGTTCACGGGGATAGGATCAGCGTCACTCTTGTCCTCTTGCAGGATACCTATAATCCACTATTAATTGCACGGGAATAGCCACTAATTAGGTCAATGAATTTACCCTTGAGTACGTCAGTGACTTCATCTCGAAGGACATCAAACTGCGTCCAGCGGGATTTCGACTCCGGCATGGGATGTCTCAGGTTCCAACCACCGCAGGCAAATTCAAAGAAATCTTGGCAAGGATCGGCCGACTGATTCATGGCTTCGATAAGCTCGGCCGCTGCGATAACGCACTCGGGAGTAGTGCAAAGACCGTCCGCCCGAGCGGTTCTTGCCGGGCTCTGCGGAACAACCGCTGCTGTGGCAACAGCGATAGCCAAAGCTAACGCGACTAATGCGCTTTTGGCCATGTCCAGATCCGTTCTCCTCGGTTTAGTTTCAACCTGTTCAGCCAAACATGTATAAACCTGCTGCTACTGTAAAAGTCTCCCTCAAAACATACCGAGTATAAACCGTTACATAATACTAAACACGTAACCCATAACAAGACGTTCTAAAGCTGTTTATACTAAGAGCAGGGTGAAGTTTTCTTACCTTGTACCTTGTTGAAAGGCAAGACGAAACTGTAAAACCCGGGCCAAGAGATTGGTGAATTATAGACAGGAGATAAGCATTGTGCCGAGTCAAGATATCTAATATCTTTGAGCAAAGTTCAGCATCTTACTGATTTTGAAATCCCAGGGGAATTATTATATGACCATGCGGTGTTATTACTTGAACTTACTGTCGCGCCGTCTTAAAAACCCAGGGGCTTTATACGAAAGCTTTTATTGGTTGCTTATCGGCCACGTAGACACCATTAGTGTTTATTATAGCCTACTAAGCACATAATATGGCAACTACAATGAATAGCTTTAAAATTATCGTTTTGTAAATAATACATTTGAAGTTATAATTAATGAAGACAAATTATAATATAAGGATCTGGTCCATGACATGATATGTAGAAGCAATACATTAAAATAATGAAAGGCTTAACACGCATCGTAATAAGAACTACACCGGAATTACAACGTACCCTCTGTTCCACAAAAGAGCACGACAGTGGCTGAACTAACGGCTCAAAACTACTGAAAATTTGAGGTAACATTGCGAATTCATAGTACAGTCGGCGTGTAAATTTGTATTGTTATCCGGCAAAACCTGTTTAAGATATAAGCATAAAGCTTGGATGAATTTGTCTCTTTGCTGTGTCCTAGGGGGGTGGGGAAGGAACTGTTACTTCGATCTTCGATGAGAACTTTACGTTTCATTAACCATCTTCACCAAGATCCTGTCACTTTTGGAAACTTTGGTCGGCTGAAAAGGCCAAAGTTTCCCCTGTGTGTCACGAAGATCCTGACTCACCTCAGTACTTGAATATTCACCAACCGAACCTGGAGTAAGGAAGCATGTTCGATGGAAAACGTGATTTGCAATTTAGCTTTTTGATTAGGATCTTTCCGGTGGTTTTGTGAAAGCTATATCAAGTCCAGGATACGCATAGGTAATTATAAGAGCGGGAATCTGACAACCCATTTGTAATCCCCAGCATCTTACAAAGACTCTTTGCATTATGTCAACGAATGTGCTATAGAGTATGACAGCTGCTGGAAAAGCTACGATGAGTATGGTAACTTGGCTTTTAGTCCTTCGGGGCTTAATTAAGACCCAAAGTGTAATCATCGCCGTTATTAATTATTCCCTAATGCTCAAGTTAAGAGATAACACGTGAACCTAATGCTCTATGTAAGAAGCATTACAACCGATGGTATTAACATTTAATGTTTTTGTGTCAAGTCGACATTTTGCTAAGGGACGCTCGAAACACGACAAACACTAATATCGTAGACTGAAACGTCACAAGCCCAGCCTAGACAGCCTTCCAGCCAGGCAATGCTAATCCGACAAGGCAGCCCTGTTGGCAAACCTTTTGATCTCGAGCGTGGCTTTTACATCATTGCAAAAACGACAGCGCGTAGGATCAGTGATGTAAACATTCATAGGTTAGGGTATAACCTAGACAACATGTTGAACATTGACATATAGCCCTAGATGTAAGGGTGTTATCTGTAGATATATTTCCTTTTATTATTATTATTATTTATGATTTAAAGCTGTAATAAATTGATCGTCACTATAACACTGTAGTGTATACTTATGGTTTACATAGTAAAGATAGTAGTTATAATAGTAGTGGCTCTAGTAGATATGAGATGCAATAGGTATCGTAGATATGGTAGATATAGTAGATATGTAGATACAGTTTCTTTTGAAGACTGTCAGATTTAAGCCTGTTATAACGACACGTAATTGGTCGTCACTATAGCAGTATAATTTAAGGTATAGTAGATGTAGTAGATATAGTAGACATAGTAGATATATGAGATAGAAAAGGTATCGTACATATAATAGATATAGTACATATGGTAGATACAGTAGATATAGTAGATATGGTAGATGTAGTAGATATCGTAGATATAGTAGATATGGTAGATATAGTAGATATAGCAGATATAGCAGATATAGTAGATATAGTAGATATAGTAGATACAATAGAAATAGTAGACATAGTGGGTACAGTAGATGTAGTAGATATAAAAGATGTGATAGATATATAGTATAAAGTATGGTGAAATCTCTTAACTTTCCCTTTTCAGTTCACAGTCCCGCTTTAACTTAGCAGCCTTTAGTCAACTTTGAAAACCTTAATGCAACTTCTTCATGAAAGTTTCGATGATGTAATGAAGAATATTGCGTTCGCCGGGATAATCAGCAGTTTCACCCAACATCCTAACCAATTATACGTTGGTTTGCCTTCAAGCCAAAGCCATAAGACATGCACTCAACTCAAAAGCTCTCAAGTTAACTCACTTTGTCCGCGCTTTCTACATCCTTTTTGCCGCGGTTATGGTATGGTCGCTGTTGCTTTTATCGTCGACTTAATCACAACCGTTTCGAGCTAGAACATCCAAGTCAGCTCCATGTGTCGACTCCAGTTTGATCTGCTCGACAACCCGGCAGTAATTACCTCGTGCCAAAAAACAGACCCAGGAAATTAACAAGTGGACTCAAGAGGTACTGACTCTTCTGAATTAGCCATATGTAATAAAAGCATTTTCCTCTCAGAACATGTTTTTACAGCTTAAGTGTCTTAAACTGTTGAAAGTACTTAAACAATGAACAATTGGTATAGGGTGCAAATATCAATACGTCGAAGTACAGATCCTAAACACCAAGGTTAAACAATAGTGCAGCAATCTTGCCATCACAGTCACCAATCACACATCACCAATACACCATCTACAGTTTACTCCTGCACTATTTCCCAGAATACCATCTTCAAAAGTCTATTTTAGTTTATGTTCATAAGTTCATCGTCATGGTTTATACACATGTCGTATTCAACATACATGTAACAACCACTAAGGAATTCAGCTATCTAATACACAAAGTCTTTATCTAAATCCCGGGTAATTTATGAACGTAGCTTGAGATAACGACAGTAATCGGGTATGTCTACACAGGGCTTATATAGAAGATGATTAGTAACTTTGTTAATTAGATTGTATCTGCAATGAATGGAATAGCAGCCTGCCGAAACTAAAGAATCGGAAGTTTCTGACAATTACGCTTCTATGAATCTCTTCTTTATCGTTCCAATACAAGGCAGTCAGGGTATTTGGCTTTGTACAAGTTAATAAATTGTGCAGTAATAGCCACGAACTGGGAAGCCGACGATAAGACTATACCCGCAGCTGTGAAGTATTTTTGTTTGCTTCACAGAGCCCTGGACACGGGTGTTTTTCAGACTTTTATTTGCCTGGTCCTTTGTTAACGAAAACGTCGTAAGACTTTACACTTTTTGAAGTTACTGCTAGATCCTGTGAACGCTGGCCGTAGTTATGGTAGTTTTTGCTAATCGTTCGATCCGACTTGGTTGTTAATGGGATTTATTTGGTTATTTGAAGTCGACTTTCAATTTTAGGTTGACAATGCTGATTGATATCAGTAGAACTGCTAAAATTTAACCTTTGTAATGCTACGCTTGTTATAATGTTTTCTTAATAGTTGTGTATATATATATTACCGAATAATATATCCAACAGTTCTACTGCGCAAATACATTGACTTGTCGCCAGTAGATGGCGTCCAAGATCAGAAAAGGAAGAATGTTCCATTTGGCAATGTCTGGAAAACCGCACGCAACTTATAACAGTCAAAGACGGTAATAAAGCAGAAGTTATGTACAGTCACTTTCACTTATCATAGAATGAATAGTTTATACAAGATTTTATCGCAGAATGCTTTGAAAGCTTAGTGAACTAAATGCTAATTTACTTATATTAACATTTTATTGTAATTCAATTTACACTATGACAATAGGGTTTTTTATGAGTACTCATATAGTTAAGATTATCAAGACCAAATACATAATTTCTCTATGAATTGACTGTCAATGTGTCAAAAATGCAGCCGAATGGATTTCAGTCAAATAGTCCGACGTACCCTGGTTTGCAGAAGTAACCTACAAAAGCCCTGATAAACCCTGCCTTAAGCTGGTTTTAGAGAGTAAAGTTTGACAATGAACGCAGTATAGTGCTACCTAACTTCTCTTAAAACTTCCATAGTTATCGCTTCAAGTCAGTAGAAGAAGCTGCTGCATGTCGAAGCGACTGTACCAATAAGTTATGCTTCGGAAGAACCAGAGTTTAGTTTGACCGAAGCACAACTGGGTACTTTACACCAAGAACCAATAAACTACAGACAACTCTAAAAAGCTTCTCATCCCTTTCAACTGTAGCCTTTAGTTATACCATTTACCGCTAGATGGCGTTGGTTACGCAGTAAATAAAAGCTTCACGTGGCTTGGGCTTTTCCGGTATGCTGGTGGGTGGTTTAACTCGAGTGTTGCCATCTACCAGGTATGTGTAGTGGTAGCTGAAGGTACTACAGTCAAGGTACTAACAGATCGTGATATCTCTTGCTACACTTCTTGAATCATGGTGTAGCGGCACATGCAGGGGATCCTCGGTAAAGCCCCGAACATTCATTTAGTATTCTCCACCAAACTTCCAAACTCCTCGCCACCTTCTAGAAGTTCTACCGACAACAGGGCAAAGTTTCACTTACGAACATCTTGTCACGAAGGCCAGGACTTTTCAATGCCTCTCTGATGCGCCATACTCGCCTGTAGAAAACCTTTAAAACAGGCTTCAACAATCAACCTGCTGCACAGAAGTCCTGTCCACGATGTCTGGAACATCTATCTGCATACTTGCTCTCGTTCTGGCGTGTGGAACTGTAGGAGAACCGCAAGTTCCACGGCGCTTGAATGTTACAACCGTTGATGTAATCCATTACTAAATTATTGATGTTGTATAATCTCAATAACGATTTGGACAATTCTTAGTTATCTCTGTTGCTGCAAACAGCTGATAAACCAACCTTTCAAGAACTACTAGGCATGGAAGTACTCTACATTTTAGCAGAGCAACATAATTTCACGTAAGTTTATTTTGCCCCGTGTCTTTCCCAGATTCTAACAAGCTACATCTCACTTAGCTACAACATTGTGTTTCCGACGGATTTGCTGTATGGTAGCTTTACGAACGGATCATGGAACGGAATGGTTGGACAGTTAGTACGAGAGGTAGGTTTGCTGTACATTTACATATAGAAGTGCTTAACAACACGGTGAAATACATAGGAAGCTGACATGTCCATTGAACCAATGGTACTTAACCTAGCCCGTGCTCGAGTAGCCGATGCTGTTTACCCGATTCTGTTCAATCGGCACATGATTATGATCCCCTATGCTCAAAACCAAGCTCCTGGATTCTCTGCAATTCTGGTACCGTTTCAGACAGAGGTACGTGAGATAGCTTCTTAATTTCAACGCTGACTTAAACTCATAAATTAATTTACTTTGCAGGTCTGGATATGTATTTTAATCTCTTTCGTCTCAACTGCTGTAGCTTTGAAATTCTTGTCCCAACGCAAGAAATACACTATGGTTGAGTACCTCCTCGGGGTTCAAGCCGTCTACACTGGACAAGGTACTGCAATCTTCTGTGTACTTCCAACACTCTTTTACATGCCACTGAACTTAATCTTAATGGTATAGAGATCTTAAGGTGAAGTTTTACTTAGTCCCTTGTATGTATTATTCTATCGCAGCTTTCTGCCTTCCTGTTCTCATAAAGAACTATCGGGCTCAAGTTGCTATAGCTGGTTTTTGCCTTGCGGCAGTGGTTATAGTCAACACCTACACCAGCGTACTGTTCTCCACAATCACGGTGAAGAGGTACGAGCAAAACATCAAGAATCTTGCAGATCTTGCTGACAGCAAACTCATACCTTCAACTGCCAAAGGAGGATCCTTTGAAAACAATTTTCTGGTTCGTTCTTTGTTTATCTTTTATAAAACTAGATAGGACATGTACTGGAACACGAATTAAATACAGGAAGCTACGAGCGGAACCTTCAAGAAAATCGGTGATAAGATTCGGGAGAATCCTCAAGATGCTCTCTTCTTCTCGTACACTGAAGGGGCCGAGCTGACAGCTGCTGGGAAAACTGCTACTATTCTGGTTATCTTATTTTTATATCATTTTACTGAGCCCAAATGTTTTAATAATGCGCTATACTAGTGAATATGAAATCAGCTATTTTTTAAGTAGTTTGAAGAGGTTAATCTTCCAGCGGGTAATACAGCCAGTCCACATACTTATACAAGATCGAATAGTACAAATTTAAAAAGATCCCTTACAGTTTTCGACATGGCGGTTACTAACTTGATAAAGTTTACTTCAGACCGAAACTTTGCTGAGGGAGATTATCCAGCGTGACTACGATAGACACTCGTACTGCAGGCTAACCCTCGCTGCAGAACCTATACAGCCTTCCAACCAGGCGTTTCTAATCCGGAAAGGCAGCCCGCTTGGGAAACCTTTTGATATTCAGTAATGTTACCTATTATCCTACCAATCTAACATCCTTATTATCTTTAAAGCCAACTGTTGGTAAGCTGTTACAATACTATGCTGGTAATAGGTTGGTTCTCCGTCATTACCAGGTGATAAGAGAATAAGCTTATATCTAACATGACAGTATCAAGTCAATCACACCTTAATTGGCATTTCAGTTCTGCTTTGATTATGCGTATAGTACCATTGCAACTTGTCATAGTGCCAGTTTACTGTCATCCGAACTACAATTAATCGTTAATGTCTGAAGCTTGTTATGTTTTATTCCTTCATATTTTTGTATGACAGGGTAATTCGAATGCATGACTTCGGACTGATCGACTATTTCACCCGGCGTCTGGCCAATTTCACTTCAGTATGCCTACAAGCTAAAGCCACTACGGAAACGCAACTCGAAGCTCTCAATCTCACCCACTTTGCTGGAGCTTTCTATATCCTCTTCACCGGTTATGGCTTAGCCGCTGTTGCTTTCATCACCGATTTAATCAGACGTCGTTTCGAACTGAAAGCCAAGAATGTTCCTGCAGTTAGACTTCATCCTGAATCGAGTGGCAACCGTCAACTTCAAACCTTCTCGACACCCGAGAAGTAACTCGTGTGGATCTCTGTAACTCGGCACAAACGTCAGTAGTATTGACTCTGTCGTTCTTTCATTATCGCTCACATAGCGCGAATTACAAGCTGCGGCCCAAATTCAAACAATAAACGACACTTCAGATGTTACAGTGTTCAGTAGTTTTGCAGATTAATTTCCATCTCTCACAAATCATTAATCGAGTTAGTCACTTTAATTTCTTTATAATTTGCATATTTATTTGAAATATACCTGACGTCCACTCTGAGAATGTTGTGACGATGGCAAGTTGGTGTTATAAGAAGATTTATAAAAGAAGATGGCGATTAGCTCGAAGCATATGGTACATACATACTAGTACACACATGGTAAATAAATACTAGCTAAATGACATACGAATAGTACCCTGTCTCGTCTTCAAAGGAAACTTTGCTTTTGAATATTTACAGCAGGATCAAAAACATTGAAGAAATTAGCAACGCGTAACGTTACTTGTATGGTTTTGCATTCGACTATCGCAGAACTTAGCAAATTTACCCTTGAACACGTTTGAAAACCTACAGTATGAGAGCATATTTAAGTATCTTATAGTTGAGTGATTTTGTCATGACTGTAACCGATGCATTGCACTGTTGTCCAGTCTTGACCATACATACTGTATTGAAGAAGCAACGCATGCGAGTCATCATTAAAGAAACACAGAGCATTCAGCTCATCGGCTGTCGCTTGTTGGAACTTTTGAAATCTTCGACTCCTCGCAAGAACTTTCTCGACAGGTAGCCAAGTTTCTCCAACGAACGTTTTGTCACGAAGGTTAGAGGAGACTTTGAATACGTAACTGGTGAGCAAAGCCAGCTTGGGAAGGTCTTAAAAACCCAGGTTAAGCAGCCGTTTGGTTGCACAACTACAATCCACAATGCTCGGGGCAACAATCTACCTGGCTGTCATCTTACTGGCTTCTGGAAGTACGGGGAAGCCCAAAGTTCCAAGACGCTTGAACGTTACAACTGTAGATGTAATACAGTTCTGATAATGTTAAAAGTTTGTTTTTTGATGAAACAGATAAAAATGTTAAAATTCCTAGCTATCTCTGATGCTGCAAACGACTGGAAAACCAACTTTTCAAGAACGTCTAGGCATGGAAGTTCTTTACATTTTAGCAAAGCAGCACAACTTCAGGTACAAGTTTACGTCATACTGAAAGGAGCCCGTAACTGCGCGCCGCTCCAAACTTTCACGTTTCAAATTAGCAAAACTACTTGTTTGAATCGTCTGAAATGTTACAGTTAAATGTAAATACATAAGGCGATATTTTAAGTAACATTTCCTATCTATATAGACAGAGCTTTGAAAGATACAGGTCAAAAGCCATGAAATCGTTATCTTGGCTTTTTAATGGTGATTATGCATACGTGTTCCCCCGTATTTCTTCGATATACTGCCTTCTTTACTCAGCTACAACATACTGTTCCCGGCGGATCTGCTTTACGGTAGTTTTAGAAACGGATCATGGAACGGGATGGTTGGACAGTTAGTAAGAGGAGTAAGTCTCTTTAAACAACACTGTACAATTCATTAACAACACAAAGGAATACACAGGAAGCTGCCATGTCCATTGAACCAATGGTACTCAACCTAGCCCGTTCTCGGGTAGCCGATACAGTTTACCCAATTCTGTTCAATCGACACATGATTATGATACCCTTCTCGCAGAACCAGGCTCCCGGATTCAATGCTGTTAAGGTGCCGTTTCAGACGGAGGTACGTGAATTTCAAACCTGCATTATCATGTAGTTTACCTATCAACTCTTGCAGGTCTGGCTGTGTCTTTTGATCTCGTTCATCGCAACTGCTGCAGCCCTGAAGTTCTTCTCCCTACGCAAGAAGTACACTATGGTTGAATACCTTCTCGGAGTCCTAGCCATTTACACTGGACAAGGTACTGGAACTTCTTATCAAGACTCGTGAGTCAAGGCGGTCTACCCAGAATATACTGGTAGTCTATCTCTGCAAACTTTAACAGTAAGACGCCCTTGAATTGGCATTTTTTGCGGTGATTCACACCATGCCTATCTATCTACCTACCTGTCTACGTATCCATCTATCTATCTATCTGTCTATCTATCTATCTATCTATTTATCTACCTATCTATCTATCTATCTATCTATCTTTTTTGTACATCAATCTAACTATCTATCTATCTGTTAGTGCAAAACTTGGTTGCAAGGATGGTCTAAATTGTAACCCTTTTGTACATACATTTCCAGCTTTCTGCCTTCCTGTGCTCATAAAAAACTGCAGGGCTCAGTTAGTCATAGCTGGTTTTTGCCTCGCCGCAGTGGTTATAGTCAACACTTACACCAGCGTGTTGTTCTCCACAATCACGGTAAAGAGGTACGAGCAGAACATCAAGAATCTTGCGGATCTTGCTGATAGTGATCTCATACCTGCTACTGCCAAAAGGAGGGTCATTTGAAAATAACTTTCTGGTTTGTTCTTTGACCTTGTCTAAGAGCATGGGAACAGTAGATAATAAACCTTTTTACATCCAGGAAGCCACGAATGGAACGTTTAAGAAAATTGGAGATAACATTCGGCAGAATCCTCAAGATGCTCTTTTTGTTTCGTTCAGTGATGTGACATATCTGACGGCTGCTGGAAAAGCTGCCACTATTCTGGTAAATTCCGTCGCTAACTGGCTTGAAGGGCTTTTATACTTACTTCGAGCTTACACTTATTGGGTTGCAGTGTTGTTAAGGATAGTAAGCAATTTTAACACGGCACTACAGTTCATGAAAGTAGTTAACATCTTAAGAGGATGGTAAAGGACATTTTAGTACTCTGTAGAGTAGTGACCAAAGGTAAATATTTCAAATACTGAACATGATTAACCAATATTGCGTTACAGTAGCATAATGCTAAACCGTTTGACTTAAGGTTCTTACGCTTGTATTGATTAGGGACTATAAACTATAGCATATGATTACCGTAACAAAATTAAGCCATGGAAGATTTGTAAAACCTGTCTGTTGAGCTATTGATGAAGAAAACCTTGTTCAAAGCATGAATGGTTGGGCGGGTAATTAGTAGTCGTCGTCCTAGTAACAGTGGTTGTCGTTGTTGTTGCTCTTGTTGTTGTCGTTGTTCTTGCTGCTGCTGCTGATGATGATGATGAATGATAATGATGATGTTGTTTTTGTTTTGTTGCTGTAGTTGTTGTAGTTGCCCTTGTTGCTTTCATCAGAAGTAGAAGTGGTAGTAGTACTAGTAGTAGTGACGTCCCGAGTCACCGCTGGGGCATTGTAAGGCCAATGTAGACCAGTGAAAGTCAGTGGGATTCACAACGCAGAGGTGGGTTGACTAAGCAGGATTCAGTGCTGCTGGATTGTTAGAATTCCTTCTACACACTGTACCAAAATCAAATAAGAAACGAAAATAAAGCACACGGGAAAAGAACAAGTGAACTTAGCAGAGTAGCTACGTTAAAAAACACTGTTCATTTACATTTCAGACTGAAACCCTACTGCGGGAAATCATTCAACGTGACCACGACAAACATTCATACTGCCGTCTGACTCTTGCTGCAGAACCTATACAGCCTTCCAACCAGGCATTTCTGATTCGGAAAGGCAGTACCCTTGGAAAACCTTTTAGTCTCGAGTATGTACTTGCGTGTCCTTCACAGTCTTTTCCAGATCTTAATCTGAATAGCAGCAGTATTGCAATTTCTTTGAGAACTCTTTGATAGCAGTACAACTAACATCAGTCCATCACTAACAAACTGTAGTGAGAACAGCTTTCCAGTCTTCAAAACTTGTGTATAACTGTCATGGAAAGTTTCGTATTATGTAAATTACCTAATTTATTACATATATTTACATAATTTACGGATTACATTGGAAATAGCTATCATTAGTTGAGTTATGATTTCAAGATTGTACTACATTATACTGTATTATACTATTATAATAGAATTTGATTATAAGTATTACATTACTGCTAATCTGGCAATTTTAAATTAAATAGGGTGATTCGAATGCACGATTTCGAACTGATCAACTATTTCAGCCGGCGTCTAGCCAATTTCACCTCGGGTTGTCTCCAAGCTAAACCCACGACTGATACACGACTGCAAGCACTCAAGCTAACTCATTTTGCCGGGGCTTTCTACATCCTGTTCGCCGGTTATGGCCTGGCCGCTGTTGCTTTCATCGCTGACTTAATTAGGCGCCGTTTTGAACTGAAAGACAAAACAAAGTCAAATCGCCCTCGGTCTGATCTGGTCGATCCTTCGCTTAATAATTCCTTAATCAAAGTCCATGGAACCAAAAAGTAATTGACGAGTTTGCACGGAACGTCAGTAGTATTGAACTTGTCATTTATATTTAATCAAATGTATTTTTTTAGCAATCAGTAGCTCTGAAATTCTTATATCATGTAGCAGTGTTATTCTGCTTTGCTTTACAGCCCCAGAACTTATGTTAACCTAAATCTGACCTTACCCAAACTTGTACATAAGCTTAGTGTAACTTAACATGCAAGGTGAGTTTCCGTAATACTATACAATTGCTATTTACTTCAAAATCCCTTTCTGGTTTGCACAGCACAAACTCCAGGATATAATCTTTGGATTAACGGCTGCGCGTGTTGGAATTCTTGTTTAAGTAGATTGAAGACATTAGGAGTGCGGAGGTGTCCTACACGATTAATCCAATTACATCCGTAAGTCTTGTTAAATACACAAAAATCCTACTAAACTGAATTTTATCACCTTTTCCATATTGATGATGATGGCTATGACAAAAGTTGCATTCTAATTCTAAACATTATAAGTAATTTGCTCAGTATCATGATGCAACAGAGTTGCTCACTTAAATCTCAACACATGTTTATATTTAATTTCATATAAAACATGTTAAATATCTAATATTTCAGGTGAATATACAGTTGATCAAGTAAAGTAACGTTAGAAACATGGCTTTCTATGTTAGTAGCCGAAAATAGTTCTCGAAACGGTCGCTAGATGGCGTCTTTAAAAAAAGAAGAATGAGGATACAGTAAACAAACACACAAACAAATATCCATAAAAATAACAGAAATTTAGTAAACCGAAGTATCGTTAGTCGACTGGCTGTTCAGTCATCCAAAGAGAAAGAAGCCCCAAACCCAAATATTTCGATTCGACAGTTGGTCCGAGGGGTTGTCGCTTCTGTCCTAGAGAAAAATCTAAAATTGTAAAAGAGCTCTGGTAAATTACAGAACTATTTTACTAGAAGTGAATGCCAAATTAAGTATGTTCCGGTTCATTTACTGTCGGTAATGTGTAACGTAACGACCTTGGATTTTGTCGAAATGCATACGTGACGCAATTTGCATCTGGCCAAAAAGTATGTCAGGCACCTGTCATATATCAAATCATCGTTTCGAAAGCCAGGATGATAGTGTTGAAAAGCTCGGAATATGTAGCTGTAGTCTGCGTCAAAACTTTGCACTAGTTAGACATTAAACATTGAACTTCTTGTTCGCTTTTTATAGATATTGATAATGTCTGAGGAAGGGACGTTTCAACCAAACCCGTCGCTGAACGAACGCTGGGAACAGTTCAAGGTAAATGTTGAAATTTTTCATATCTGCGTGTTTCCCCCACGTTCTTTGTTAACCGGACGGAACGGTAAACGTGGTGATTTGATTTCTTTTTCTTCTAAGGTCAAATTCGAAAGGAACTATGGTAGCCAAGCGGAGGAAGCCAGACGTCGCGAGATCTGGGAGAACAGCGTGAAGATCGTCGACGAGCAGAACGAGAAGTACGAGAGAGGCCTCAGCACATGGACTGCGGGAGAGAACCAGTTTTCCGACAGAGTACCAATTCCTTATCGTATCAGCGTTATAAATTGTAATTGTAATTATTTGCAGACGGAGGATGAAAAGCCGTGTCGCACAAACTGCTGCGTGCGTCCGCCGTCCCGTCCCACTGCGCCGTAAATCAGGGCAATAACCTTATCTTCGCGGGGACACTCCAGTGAAATCTCCTTGAATCCGTCTTTAAATCAAATGAGCAACGTTTTATATATTAACGTTGTATCGCACACGTCTAATGGTATGGTGTTTTTCAATCATAATACAAGTACAAGCTTTGGGAATTAGCCAATTACCATCATTCAGATAGCAATTTTCAGCTCGTTTCACATATTCGGGTTGAAATACTTTTGGAAACTTCAAGTCACGCGTAATATTTGGCTAAACTAATTATTATTATTATTATTATTATTATTATTATAGTTTTTCATATAAATTTTAATATGACAATGAGTTATAATATAACTACACATACTATAATACAATTAAATTATTACCAAAGTAATTAATTGTTATGCAATTATGTGAAATATAAAGTCATGAAAGGTACCCGTGACAGGTACCACGCTTCCTGTCCTTTCCTCTATTGTTACGTTATGTTTAGCGATAAAATAGAATAACTCTTCACGAAAAAAACGAGGTAAGGATAAAAGATCGAGGGAGTGTGCTAATTAAACGCTCCGTTTGACAACTTTTCTTCATCAACGCCCTTCCTCTTATCTTTTGAGACTACAACAACACGACAAGTCATTCTTCTGCAAGTCTCAATACAAACAATTTCTATACACACAAAACAAGAATTAACGCCCATGATCAACTGTTTCCCTTTTTCTTAATTCCGTTTCCTTTTGACTCTTCTTTTAGCCGAGTTTCACACTCTTCACGCTTTTCCACTCGCGCGTGTTGAGGTAAAGTTTCGAGAAGCGGGAAAGTGTTCAGTCGGTGAGAAAATCGCCGTACAAGCAAAACATGGATTCGGATTTCGCGGCTTGGAAACTGCTGAAACGGATCTACGTGGAAGAATGCGGTTTGCCGCAGTCCGTATGCACCAGCACGATATCCGATCCAGCGAGTGTGCAACCCAAGAACTGCGGTGGTACCTGTTTTTCATGATTTTTACTTTTTTCCCTCTCGTTTTGAAATATTTTTTTTGGGGGGAGGGGGTTGAAAAACGGATGAATATGTGAACTCACCCTCTCCCCCGTGTTTTTTTTTTTGTAAACCGAGTTTTTTGGTTGGAAACAAAAGGGAAAAGAGGGTGAATTTGGTTTTCACCCTTCAGTAGCTAAGTGGGAAGTGAGAGTGGAAAGAAGTGTTTTTGATTTTTTTAGGAATAAGATTGTGTTTTTTGAGTCCAGCGCAATTAAGTAGGTTTTTTAAAATGGTATTTTACCCTGTTTACAAAAGTCTATGTATCTGTTCATCTATCCATCTGTCTATCTGTCTATTTAGCTATCTATATGTCTATCTATATATCTATCTATCTATCTATCTATCTATCTGTCTATCTAACTCTCTATCCAACTGTCTATCTGTCTATCTATCTACCTGTCTATCTGTCTTTCTATCTATCTGTCTATCTATCTGTATATCTACCTATCTATCTGTCTGTTTATCTACATGTCTATCTGTCTGTCTGTCTATCTGTCTATCTAGCTATCTATCTATCTAATGTGGAAGTAAATCTTTTAATAAAATTAACTCGCTTGATTATCGGATGTATCAAATATTTCACATTTTAGTGTTTGTAATATTTGCATTTTTTTAAATATTACCTTGTGTAAAAAGACCTATCCTTTTCATAATTATTTGTTAAGGCTAATATTACTTAAAGTTACTTTTGAAATTAGTTTAATACCTCATTTCTTATACGTTCTGTTCTAATCAAGTTTCTAGTAATTACTGAATACTTTAATATGAATACCATTAATAAGTTTAAATAATTTAATTTGCTTAATGACATCCTAATCTATAATTATTCTGATCTCTTTCATCAACTTTAAGTTTTCCGTCATTTAGATATCCAGCAAAATTTCCGTCAGTTCCTTCACGAAATGCTCATGGATGCCGATCTCGAAGACAGTTCATTGACCGCCGATTCTCAAACGGACTGCAGTACTCTCTACTACGGATCTTTACCGGACGAAGAGGCGGATCACTACCAGGTCTTATCGAATGGCCTTTACGTCAACGTAGGTCGCATGGACCACCACCTGGCCGCGTTATGGTGGGCGTTAGCCCAGCAAACGGCTCG
>JAIQCU010000818.1:70000-196989 GCA_022114935.1 Leptestheria dahalacensis
TATTGTAGTATTAAATTTAAGTAGTTGGTCAGTTGATTGTCCAATGCACAAAAATCAGACGCTATCTGCATTAGTGTGCGATCCTGCCGCTAGACGGCGCTGAGCCTGTGAACCAGGTCATCCTGTAATTCAATTAACTTGATCGATAGGCTTATAAGATTATTCTAAATTTAACCTGACTTGCATCAAATGGTTTAGGACGTCCGACTGGGCGCTAATCACAACTATGTGAATAAGCTGTTTACTACAGATTGAACTAACTTCATGTTTAATTGGTCAGGATTCCATAAGATAGTTAATTAATGTATTTATTAGATCAAAGTTAGCCAATACATTTGAGTACCACTTTATATATTGCTGGATTAGCAGAAAAGGTGATTGTTACATCATCTTAAGTGGTGGTTGTGCCGTTAAATTTAGCTTGATCATGCTAAGTAGTGCGCAATCCCGACGCTAGATGGCGTTGGCACTAATTAACCTTTTAGATTATTTGTTTTTTTCCCCAACTTCCCTGGTTACTATTCTATATCAAATAGCTAAACTTAAATAGAATCGAATCATAATCATCTTATGTGAAATTTGGACAGGATGTCAGTCTGGCCATCGTCAAGGGGGCCGTCCTGTACGGCGTCGATCCCAGCGCCATCTGCGTACGCCGCTCTCACTTAACGTACGGAGTAGCCGTTCTGAATCGCTTCATTCACGGGCGCCACGAGCCGGGCAAATTGGTCGTCAAGGACGGCATCGAGTACTGCCGGGACATCTACGACAAATTCGTCGTCGCCGATCAGAGCATCACCGTGGGCGAGAGGGTGCTGCGCAGCTATTCGCCCGTCCGAGTCCATCAAAAGAGGATCGTTCTCAGCGTCTACTGCGCCCAAACAGATGATGCCGATGTAAGACACAGCTCGATTAGTCTATAACCCAATCGGCTGTGACTACTAGCTTTTTCCCGACTTGCTAGTATTTTAAACCTATGGTTTGTTAAACTTAGTTTTTCTTAACTTGCTAGTTTTTTTCTACTTACTAGTCTTTTCTATAGGTAACTAATTCTTAGCCAGGGTTTGCTTAATTGTGCTAACTACCCATGCTAAACGTACTGGTTACAGGCTAAATCTAGGATGCCGATATAAAGGATACAGTAGTAGTATAAACAGAGCTAGATTAGCTATAAACCGATTGCTGTATGACTAAACTATAGCTAAGTTTTTGAAAACTACCCCTGTAAAGCTATACCGTAGCGTTAGCTTTTCTCTAAAGTTACTAACTTGACTAGCATCTTCTCAACGTATTACTAAGTATTAGTGTAAACTAAGTTATCTAGGTTAGTAAATTAAGTAACTTGACCGTCTGGTTAGTTCGGAGCTGGTTCTTTAACGGAGGGAATGACGTAGCTTGGTTCAATCAACTAATAGCCCATCGAACGTAAAGAAACTCTACCTACGATACTAATGAATTAAGAGTGCTGAAGTAAAACTTTATTACTCTAATTAGGTACCGATACTAGTCTTTTAATGGTTAAGCCGTAGTGCTACTTTGCAGATTAACTATATACTTGAAAATACTTTACTAACTAACTAACTAGCGAGTTAACCAACTGAATTATTTACTAACCGACTAGTTAACTATGGAACTAATCAGCTTAGCATCTAGCTAATCAAACAAAAGACTAATCAAGTAATTAGCTAGCTGAGTACGTTGACTAACTAACTAACAAGATAACTAACTATCTAATTTCTCTAATGAACTAACTGTAACTATGGTTAGAATTGTAGTTTTATGACTTCTTATCGTAACTATTTTAGTATCTACCTCGCTATATTGAACTCATAGCTACGTGCTCACTAGAAGTCACCAAACAAAAATAGTAACTCGTAGCAATTAGTGAAACAATACAAAGCTAGTTACTAAATTATCAAAATCATTACTAAGGAGATCGGCTGCTGAGTAAGTTAACTAGCGAGGCTGCTAGTAAATTAACTCGCTACGCAATCCTGATCAATCATAATTAATGAGCTAATTAATACAGACTACTTACTTTAGCACCTAACTCTCTTACCAAGCATCCATTTAAAGTCTAATTAATAATAGAAATACTTAGCTTAACTAACATAAATATCAGTATCCAGTCTTCATTCAAATGCAAAAGATAGATAGATAGATAGATAGATAGATAGATAGTTATTTAGTTAGTTAGACAGATAGATAGATAGATAGATAGATAGATTGATAGATAGATAGAAAGATAGGCAGTTAGAAGCGGCAGGTAGTCAAATAGATGGATGGATAGATAGCCAGGCAGATAGACAGAGAGATAGATTAGACAGATAGATAGGGAGATAGTCAAATAGACAGATGGATAGATAGCCAGGCAGATAATTAGATAGACAGAGATAGGTAGGTAGGAGCGTTGAGTAGTTAAATAGATGGATAGATAGATAGACAGATAGACAGATGCATTGATTAAATCTAACCTACACAATGAACGAGGTTAGCTAAATGATCATTAACTTTAATTTAACTTTCTAAGTTTTCTTGTGATTCCTGTTTATAGTTTGTGACTGACGACGGGGTCAGTTTATGTGCCACCTTGTCTCTCGATTTGGTTCCGCAGAGCAGACTGGAAGCCGGCAGACCCAGCTCCAAGGCCGGCAAACGAGAAATTCGAGTCACGATGGAATTTGGAGACACGGAAATTAAAGCCACGGCGCTTGACGTCGCTACGGGCAATTATGTCGGCGCTAAATTTGATTTTCTGCACAGAAACTAAAATCTAAACCTAATTTATTCCCTTCTTAACCAAATGAATTCATTCTAAACCTTCAATTAACTTTCATTACTTAAGAGTAATTTTCACTTTGGTATCCACCACGTCAGACAGAAAATACAACGAGATTATCAAATCGAAAAGCATCTTTTTAAAAACTTAGTTAATTACAATCGATTAATTGCCGCCAATTAAAAACAACCGATATTTTTTTATCAACTTCGATTTCCTAATTGAGTTGACCAGTTTTTTTAAGACGGCTGATACAAGTCCAGCCAATTAAATTTAAGATGTTAAAGCTCGCTAATCCTTATTAGTCGAATTAAGTTAACTTAACATATAATAATTCAACAGATAAATATAAATACATTCTATATAGATTTATCTTTATAAATGGTATTTGAAGGTTGCGGGCCCCTGCTTCACGCTTCACAGCGACAATAATGAAAGAATCAAAGGTAGGTTGTCCCTGGTAATCGTTTTGCCCCACACTTTGCATGCCAAAAGCGTTTACTGCATTTGCATAGGACATTGGGGAGGTCGGCAACGAGAAGACACTCTCGGGGATTCTGGATGGAAGAATCTCGGATTCCCCGACCCCCGCATTGGTGAGGAACCAATAGAGTTTAACGCTTTAGTGGACACTCCCTTTAACGTCCATTGGACTTGACTGTAATTTAGTGGACCTTGTTTTCCCGCACCATTTCCTTCAATGGAAGGGGTTGGCTGACTGCGGATCCTGACTGGTCGTATACCTTAAAAAATGGCGACTTTTTCCCCCGCTGAAAATCTTCAATCCAGAAAGTTTATTTACATAACAAACCGTCGACAAAAGGGGGAAATGACGAAAAGGAAAGTGAAGGATAAAATCAGAAAAGTCATGATTTGAAATTTTAGAAAATCAAGAAACAAAAGTCACACACTCTGGGCTCAACATTACAAAGCATGAAAGTTATAATATCAGTTTAAAATCCACAGGTCTTTTTTTATTTGAATCTATAAATCCTAGAATATCGTAGAAGTAGAAAAATGAGCGGGTTTTCCTTTCCTTTTTCGCCGAGTGGCAATTAATAAATCTAGTTATTGTTTTTTATTTTTAAATCCTTAATTTCAACGATAACACAAGAGGAGAAGAGGGAATGTCTGGTGGGGGGGGTGCGAGTAGATGGGGGTGACCGTCCCTCTGGTGGCCGCTGGAGTCACTAATGAGTTATGAGGATCACAGTTGTCGTTTTCTAATGCTCTTGTTCGGGATCCTCTGGGTTCCTTTGCCTCGCTTGCATACAGTGTGTCAACGGGGACAGCCAATTGGACGTTGAGTCAGGATCTGCAAATGAAGAGAAGAATTGGTTTCGAGTCAATACTACTTATGCAGGATCGCTATCAATGTAAACTTATATCCTAAACATTCACCTAATATCTGTGATGATGTCTGCTGTTTTCATAGTGTGGGTAGGATCGATAGTGCAGGTTAAAGACAAAGGATCGATCCTTGTAAGTAATGCCCTTGGCTGTACAGCTTATCTTTGCAGAAGTTTTTAAAAATGCAGGTAATCCTCAAACAGAATTCGATATCCTTGTCCCAATACAGTACCAGGATCGGAATCGCATATTTGCTATACCAGTGGTTTTTGCCAAGGTCTGACAAGATCTTTTGCAGCTTGGAGTTCTAATTGAATAAACAAAAGAACAGTATCGATCCTTTATCATATTTCGTCTGGGATCAGGAATTTGAAAAGTACGGTCAGTATAGTCTGCTCATTTCGTGGATTAGTGAAGGTAGGATCGATTCTAGTCAAAGGCTAATGGTACCAAGTCCTTTACAAACATGAATCTAGAAATCTTGAGACGATGGATGCATTTCGTATTCCGTTTACGATCAACTGACATGGGATCTGCAGCTATGCTAATGAAGGGCTTTATGAGACTGTTGACGTAGGAATCAACAGGATCCCCCGTATAATAATGGACGAAGGGGGCGAGTTGATCAGGATCGGGTTCTGAAGGAAATCGTAGCGGAGAATTCCGATTCTTCCGACTTTTGATTTGACTCTTATCCCCAGTTTGAAATTATATACCTGAATCCAAAAAGTAGGATCGATCCTTCTTCTAATCTACTGAGGGATCAAGACTGAAAACACTCTAATTCTAAAGTACTGTCAATAGTCTAGTTGTTTCCTGGATTACCAAAGGTAAGGAACGATCCTTGTGAAAGATCATGGCCCTAAGTTCTTCATAAAAAGGAACGATCTACACGATGGATGTACTCCGTTTAGGATCCACTGACATTGGATCTACAGTTATGTTAATGAAGGCTTCATAAGACTATTGACGTAGGAATCAACAGGATCCTCGTATAATAATGGACGAAGGGGGCGACTTAATTGGGATCGGATTTTACAGGACACTACAACAGGGAAACCTGCGACCTTCCTTCTCCTAGATACTTACATAGATTCGTATAGTTAAAGAACTCCTAGGTCCTAGTTCTAGTTTACCACTGACAAAGCATTAGGATCGAACCTAGATAAGGAAGACGGAGCCTAGGAATTCCATCATGATAGTTCTAAAGTTTCAGTTTTCCCTGTCAATGTCTTTTAAGTTAAGAAAGGAACGAAAAGTCGCCAACCCTTATTGCACTGGATAAAGAGAAAGACGGGAGGCAGAAAAGAAAGAATCCCTGGGATTGGTTGCAGTTAAGCTTTGATTCGATGGATCCCGGAAGCTTAATAAGTTAGCCCGGGGCACTGGTCCCTTGATGGCGCTCATTTCCAACTACACCTAAGCGAAAAGCCTAGCTCCCCCCCCTCCCCTTTGGACTTGCTATAGCAAAAGAGATAAATAAACAAGTCGGCCATTTTTTGCCCTGTCTCGACTTGTCTTGTCTTAAAGTAATCAGCAAAATGACACCCAAGACTGTTTTTACAAGAAATTGTCTACTGCTGGCCCAACACACATACACACACACACACACATACACTGGCACTGGGACCAAGGGGGATTGCTCTCGATTTCCTCATCACAATAAATAAAACAGAGTGTTTTTACGAGTCGTCCCGCAGAAATTAGAAAAAAGGGAAGACTAAAAAAGAATCGAACCTCTTTCACAAATTGGGACGACCCACCTGATTCTCTCTCTATCTCTTTCCACACAGTCCGGGGAAAACTTTGAGCGCAATGGCCAACAACAAAATATGGAGAGAAAAGAGGGAGGGTTGGATAAATCATGTGAGGAAAAGGTCCTCTTCATACGTCAATTTACGCCAAATTATGTGAATTGATGATGCTACAACACTGCTTTTGTAAAGGGAAGAGTATCAAAAGTAGTGGCCATCCATTCACTGATGACCGGCAACGATATTTATATACTCAGTCGGAGGCTGACAGCAGTTCCGGGCGCTGTAACTGAATTAGCGCCCTCAGCTGGCGACATACTCTAAACCCTTGATGTATTAACAGCCATCACTAGCTGATCGACTTTCTCCTTCTTCGCCAAATCTTTCTTCATCACGCAAAAAGCACAACTATATAGATTGCTGGTGTTACCATTTACGCCTTTAGTAGCCTCGTCGGGGAGAAATAATATATATTAGTTGTGCTAGTAGCAGAAATGGTTTGTTGAAGTGATGATAGCACAAGTACAAGTGGTATTATGAACGAAAGTAGTTTTATAACGGGCTCAAGACGTACAATGCTAATTAAAGTGGCGGATAGCATGTTTGCAAACATTACTGAAAAGCAATAGCAGTAAGATTAGGGGTAGTTAGTTAGTTAGTAGTACTAGTAGTAATAGTAGTAGTAGTAGTAGTGATAGTAGTAGTAGTAGTAGCAGCAGTAGTAGTAGTAGTGGTAGTAGTAGTGATAGTAGTCGAAGTTTTCTTAGTAGCACTGGCAGTAGTAGCAGTAGTAATAGTAATAATAGTAGTTATAGTAGTAAAAGTAGTAATAGTCGTAGTAGCAGTAGCATTAGTAGTAAGTATTCGTCGTAGTCGTAATCGTCGTAGTCGTAGTTATAGTCGTAGTAGTATAAGTAGCAGTTGTAGCAGCAGCAGTAGTAGCAGTAGTAGCAGTAGTAGCAATAGTAGTAGTAGCAGTAGCAGCACTATTAGTAGTAGTTGTTGTTGTCGCTGTAGTAGTTGGGGTAACTGTAGCAGTAGGAATAGCAGTAGCATTAGTATTAGCAACAGCAGTAATAGTTGTATCCTGGTGATGGACAGTAGTAAACCGTGGTTGCTAATGCTAACAGTAGAACCCAGAGACAGCTACTCTCTCTTCATACCAGAGCATGCTAGAACAGTTGATTCGGTTTAGCAAGACGAGCAAGTTGCTAACGCAGACTAGAGAGGCTGCAAGTAATCTGCTAAGCGGTCGGTCAATCCCTTAGGATTTCCAGACTGTGGCCATTGTATTGCAATAGGCAATTCAATTAGCCGGCCCTCACTGGAACGTCGAGCTTTTCCATTAAGTGTATCAAGTTCGAGAATAAAGCCACTCCAATTTCAAATATTGCCCGACTGGAATGCTATACACAAGAGGACAACACCCTCAATTTGCTTATGAAACCGGCCCTCACTCTCTCCATCCTGGTAATCCTATTTGTTCCACATACGTCACATACGTTACATAACATGTATATACATATATATAACGTATATATACATATACAAATATATTGTATAGATAGACAGATAGATAGATAGATAGATAGATAGATAGATATAGATAGAGAAATATAGATAGAGAGATATAGATGATAGATATAGATAGATAGGTATAGATAGACAGACAGATGGATAAGTGGATAGACAGATGCACAGATACATACATACAGACGTACATATTTAAGTATACATAGTTGCATAGTTATAGATAGATAGATAGATAGACAGATGGATATATCGATAGATGGATAGGTAGATAGAGAGACAGATATAGATAGACAGATAGATAGATGGATAAGTGGATAGATAGATGCACAGATACATACACACAGACGTACATATTTAAGTATACATAGTTGTAGATAGATAAATAGATAGACAGACAGATGGATAGATGGATAGGTAGATAGAGAGACAGATATAAATAGATAGATAGATAGATATAGATAGACAGACAGATGGATAAGTGGATAGATAGATGGATACACAGATACATACGTGCAGACATGCATATACTTATTTCAGTATACACGTATGTGAATAACCTATCGTTTCTTGATGAAATAAAAGCCAAATGGAGCTTTCTATGAACACAATGAGCCGGAGTGTATACGGGGGGGCTTGCAACAAAGAGTTGCGAGGGAAGACAGAAAAAAATCATCGTATTAGTTAATTACAGCGACGAGCTTTTCATCAAGCAAATTAAGGCAGCGCGGGCAAAGAAAGGCGGCAAATTCGTATGTGCTGGCCAATAGGGGGAGTGGATGGAGTCGGTGGAGGAGGGGGGGAGGGTTAGGGGGTAAGGAGGGAGATTTTCATGAAAAATGCACAGTATAAACGGGACAAAAGGGGTCGAGAAATCCAATTAGGACAACATTCGCGTGATTTGCTGACACATGATGGCTAACAATACACCATCAGTCAGCCACGACCGCACCCCTTTTGCCTTTTACTTTTATTCTCTTCCCACCTAATCATAGCAAACTCTTTTCTCGTATTAGCCAAACCACGAATCAAAGAGGGGTTAATGTACTGTAGATGCAAAAAGCAATGGATTGAAACCTTATCCATTATCTATCTAGCATTACAGAGACCATTAAAATGTTGCTGAGGAAAACTTGTTTGCTTATTGCTCCTACATTTTCAAAGGTATAGCAGCCCAAAAAATACTGAGTATAGAACCAATAGTACTTAATATTGTGACAGAGTTTCGTTTAAAACGGTTCATTAGTTTTGACAAAATAAAATCCTAAAAGATTTAAAAAAAAATTTACAATTTTATGTACCCAGTGTTACATGTATCCAAAGGTAGAAGGTATATTGGCGACCTCATCTTGTACATTATTTTATACTGAATATACGACAACATTGACCATTATGTACAGCATCCCAAACAATGATTGTTGTACCGCGTATTTCAGTTATGGCAATATAAGTAAAAACAGCAAGTTAACGACCTTATTTAGTCTAATTCCTGATGTCATAACCAACGGTTGTTTTTATCTAGTAAGTTGAAAGACTCGCCCTACTAGTTGGTTGCTAAGCGTTCTAATGGTTTATAAGCAAATAACGGAATCTACAACCAAGCAATTGCTGAATACTGACAGTGAATTAAAAGTTGTACTTAATGTTACGAGGAGGTTTGAATTAAGATTTAACCTACAGTGAAATACACACGAATAGCATGCTTTCACTAAACGTTCTGTTTATCCTATATGATGCATCACAACGCATAGGACACCCCGGTGTTATGCTAAATGCAAACATTCCTGATCTGATTACCGCACGAGGGTGTCGCTGTCATTGACCCATTACGTGGGTCTCTCAAACGCCGTACGAAGAAAGTTGTATAACGTGTTTTTATAAAACTTGCATAACACAAGGTGCGTAATTCCTTTCAAGGTGGTTTCTTGGCGATATACTTTAGATTGGTGGAACAAGTTATGGTTCAACAATCACGTAGTTTGCAAGCACCAAGTCCCCCCTTAACTTTAGGTTAGTTAACGACGGTTCATATACACGCTCGAGGCAACTTTTTATTTGGTTATTTCTAATTAAGAACCACAAGTTCTCGGTTTGTTCCATTAGTTATCATTGTTGGTGTGCATTAAGCAAATCAAGCTGGCCGTTTGTGGAGAGTTTTGTCGTCCATCTCGTTAAGGGCGTTGCTTGCTCATTAACGTTCTCATGCACTCCAATTTGGGACCATAATGTCAACCTCACATTTAGCGTCCACGACAACCTCCGGGGAAAAAAAAATACGTGTTACAATCTACAGAGGACAAGGTGAACAAGATACCTGTTCGTGTGTCGGGAGGGGCTAGAATACAAAAACGATGGTGCTATATCTTCCGTAGCGGTTGTTTGGACAACTAGCCAATTATGCCCTACTGTGAATTACATATATACATACATGTATATCATATATTATACGTATATTATACATATATACTGGAAGTTGATCGGTTATGGCACCCACAGTTTCAAAGATACAACAGCCAAAAAAATACTGAGTGTAGAACTGATGGTAGTTTATACACTAGTAGAGTTTCATTGAAATCGGATTATTAGTTCCGCCAAAATAAAATCCCAAATTTAAAAAGATCCATCATTTCCTATACCATTCAGAACCCTTTTCTCTGCTCTAGACTGTACATGTGAAAAGCTACTGGATATTTGAAGCGCCAAGCGGGAAGATATGGTATTAGCAGACCATCCCGAACATTCAGTATTGTCGCTGGGATTCGAGGAATAGGGGATCGTGAGGGAGGAAACTATTGCCATGTATGTATATCTATACGCTTAAGACTGCTCATATTAATACGGCACTGCTGCTACATTACGGGAGCGGTTGGTACTTTACACGCCAGTGTTTCCAGCTAGCCTTGGAATAGAGAGGGTTGAACCGAATTCACATTTCATAAAATTTCTAATCCCAAAAGAGAGACTAAGTCCCCGGCCTGGGGCGTGTTATGTGGGTTTGTTTACTGCAGCCAAAGCCATTGGCAAAGTGCACATGAAAGAAGCATGAAGGGGGGTATAAGGAAAGAGAGAGGAAGATGGACGGGGGGCTAAAAAGGGGGAGTGTGGGGTTCTGGTAATCAAGTGAGTACTCGTTGGTCTTATGACGCATCTCGTATACAGTTGACTCTCTTATTTATACGCTTGCACTTGAGATAAGAGGCTGCAGAGCGAGATGCCGAGAGAGATAGGGAAACTGTCCCTTGCTCGACGTAACATCCCACCCCATCAATTATCCGTATTAGGTTAGAAGATGAGATGGCCCACCTTTTTGTAGCGCCCAATTTCCAAATTGCCAATTTGGAAGATAGCCCCCCCCCTCTCCTCTTCTCCCTCTCTCTGTATCTCTTTAGCTGTCTATCTATCTATCTGGCTATCTATCTATCTGTTTGACTATCTATCCATTGTTATTGCACTTCTTATTACTTGTTGATATCATGTAACTGCACATAATATTTGTTGATGTTATCTATAGCCGACTATACAGTTAATATTGCAAAGAGGTACTTACATAACAAAAGGGTGAGATCCTTCTTCTTTTTGAGTTGAAGTAAAAAAAATGTATGGTTTATTGAAGTAAAGAAATATCGGTGTTAATCGCGACTTCGTCTGGGTCTTCCCACTTTGCCCTTGCGAACAGGTCCTCCGCCAGCGTTGCCTGTAACTCCACCGTTGGACGCATTGTTGTTGGTGGCGCTGGTGTTGTTATTGTTGTTCTTCATCATCTTGTGGCAGTCCTGCTCGCAGAAGAGGCTCCCCCCGACGAAGGCATACCGGTCGCCGGGCATTAACTGCGTTTGGCATTTGGTACAGGCGAAGCATTTGACGTGGAATACACCTCCGCCTCCGCCCGGTTGAGGTCCCGGTACTCCCGAGCCAACCCGCATGACGAACTCGTTGGCCGGGATACCTTGACCGCATGCTGAACAAGCTCCTGAATTTCCGAATAACCTTTTTTGGGGGAAAAAAATTAAAAATTCTAGTTTCAAATTGACCATAATCAAGTTAAGGATAGAGCTTAATCATTAATTATTATTCGTCATTCATTATTATGCATTTCAAGTGTACGCCATTTTGACGGATTCATGATCAGCTGACCGTATAGTTTCCGCGCAAAACAAGGGATGCTCCCGTTGTTATTTCTCTTTCAGTACTTAATGTAGAGATCTTGCGTTATTTTGGTTTACTTTACGTACAATTACAGCGAAATTAAGTTACTTTATGCCAAGAATCTAGTTTATAGAGCCTTTATGAAGACTAGCTGCGATGTGACGTCATAGTCTATGTAAGCCTTATCCTAAATTAGCGTCTTAGGATTCTGTATGTCTAGATTTAAAGTGAGAAAGAAGGTTGAGCAAAGGAAAAGTAGTTTTTAAGAGGAAGAGAAAAGAAAAGAAAACTGTCGGGGGTATTTTTAATCAGGGACTTAATGAAGGCAGCTATTTGTACATTTATTGTTCATTTGTGAGCGCTTTATGGGACAGAGTGGCTTTAGAAGGACCAACAAAATGACATATACAAGACCAAGGACGGGACTTTTAATTAATTTTGCACCTTCATGAATTATTTAACGGCTCCCTTTTAACTCGTTACCCTGACAGCAATTTGGCAGCTGCATCTCTATGTAACTTGTTCGCCCGCTATAACCAGAGCAACTTCATTCCGCATTCGTGTATCGATACTTGAGCGATTTAGCGAATGAAGCTTTTACGAAATCGATATCTTAAGTGCAAGGTGAAATTGACACGCTCTGAAACATAAAACACAAAGATGTAAATGTAATTAAGAGAGGGATGTGAGCTATGGTGAGGGCTTGTCCGATTGTTCTACGTTCCCATGCGTTACATGTAGGCGTCCGGCCTTAATTATACAGGCAGTTTCGCTGTGAGGTATTGATTGGCCATTCTAACGCTTGCATTGCTTGGACTTAATTAACTGGGCCCATTGTGCAATTAGCTATTATGACAGCTTTCATTAACGTGGTGCACCCAGAGCAAACCTTGAGGCTAGAGCAAGCCCACAGCTTCAGCAAGCGCACCCATTAGTATCCCGCCCGCCTCTTTTAATTCTCCGTTCTGAATGCATACAAGCAATTTGGGAAACCGGCTCGATAAATTACAACTCCCCCCATATTAACCTCCTTTGTATGAACATAACTCAAAACACTATCAATTAGCACTGTTAAGTCGACTGAACCAGCTTATTGCAATCCCAAGTTCCTTTTTTAACCTATGACGCTACTACTGCACATTTTACTAAGATGCCCAATTCAATTTAATCCGGAACCACAATTAGATTTCACATTTATAATGGTAGTCATCTTACTTTCCAGCTGGGAATATACCACGGGTATAACCGTTCTAACTAGTGCTGACGCGATAGCCTAGACAGCCTCACAAAGCTACTTCAATGTGCTGAAATATATTGAAATTTCACTTAATGTGATCCCCCACGAATGTAACATATTTCAAAGCGTAAATAATATATGCGACCATTCGTATTCTGGATACTTATCTATATAACAACACGTAAGCAGCATTTCTCAGCGAGTATTTCTTTCCTCTAAAAGTTAGGGAGAAAAGAAGACTTACGAGTGTGAAGGATGAAACTGGCCATGTAAATACATAAATGTATGCAGACACGTATATACGCGGTCCATGTCGTCTAATACCTCTATTGTGACCCCTTCTCAGACTAAAGCCGCTTATACACCTGACCCGTTCCCAGGGATCCTTTGACAAACGCTCTTCCTAAATGGAGCACCCACACACTGTTACCATGCAAGCCTTTAAACAGGCGCCATTCAGGTGCCGGGAATCTTTAAAGATGTATCCTTTTAGAAACATTTATCTCTGCGTTCCCTCCAACCCTTCAAAAAGTACAGCTTGTGTAGCCAGGATTCTTATGAAGCGCAAAGAATCTTCGTGAGAATTCAAAGGATGATAGCTACTGGAACACTTTAGGCGGAGCTACTTCTCTGAATTAAACTGGAAAGAAGGAGGAGCTTAACTATACATGAACGTAAACAAGTACATTGGTAGATATATAGATAGACATATAAATACTTACATAGATATATATGTAATGTAGATACATAGACAGATAGACAGACAAATGGTAGATAGATAGATAGATAGATAGATAGAAAGATAGATAGATAGATAGATAGGTAGAATACATAGATACCTACATAGATAGACAGATCAATAGGGAGATAGACAGACAGACAAATAGATAGATATATACATACACATATATACACCGACATACATGAATAGTTTGAAACTTTACGGATATACTGAATAGACCGGTTACCTAACATAATCAGGCCTGCAGAGTATCATGCCTCCTTTAGTGAAGCACGAGGATCCTAGTTCTGCCAGGCAGGCACCGCAACAGGAGCATTTGAGGCAACCGTGATGCCAGAAGCGATCCAGCGCGTGCAGGAGGAACCGTTCCATGATCTTTCCGCCGCATCCAGCGCACGATCTCATACCGTTCTCGTGGTTCATTGAAGGATTGCCCATGGAGTGGTTCATACCGCAGTTTTGCATGCCCATTCCCATCATAGATCCTAGTTCCAGCAACCCAAACCCATCAATTAGCAATCCTCGCGTTGCTTAATATAACAAGAGAGGAGTGTGATTGTGCATTCTTACCCATGACAGGAATGCCGGAGCCATTCATCATCCCGTTGCCTGGAACACCCATCATGGATCTCTGCTGCTGCTGCTGTTGATGTTGTTGCGAGTCCATAGGACCGGGAAACATGGGATTGTTTGAGCCTGGATGACCTCGGAAGTTCATCGAGTCAGGAGATCCCGGTCCGGGACCCGTCTGACCTCCTCCCATGTCACCGTAGCCGGGGAAATGTGACGTCATGTGATTCATAGGGTTCATCATTCTGTAGAAACAATACAAATATGTTAATCAAACTAATGATGGTACAGCTGAATTCCTATCTCATGTACGTGGGCATAACGTGGATAATTCTGTCCATATGCCCAATTAACTTTAATAGATGATCTGACAAAGGGAAAAGAGTTGTGTGCAAGTTGGCGGTCTCCTTATATGCGAGTCGGTAAAAAGGGACTTTCTAAGGAGGCTTTCAAGCTAAAAGCATCCTGAATTTTGTAACACAGCGGGGTGTGCTTCCAGAGGAGCAACAACTTCAATTAGAATAAGTAACTGAAATCCGTTTTGTTTGTTAGCGTCATTGCTTAGAAGCATAGAAGAAGGGAAAAAAAGCACGGGCTACTTTTAATGGACCCTGCAATCAAATTTTCACGCTCTTCTCCAAACGAAGGGGAAGGGGCGACGCTTTTAAATCCTCTTTTTAGGATTTCGTCTGCAATCCGAGCTATACTAGAACTTATAAGGATTCCTGGGAACGAAAAAAAAGGAAAAAGAAAACGGAAACTGTAATAAGCTCGGCCATCTTAGGGCTTCCACTGTAAAATAGCAGCTTTTTCACTAATTGGAAAAAGCCTTTTTAGAAAAAAAGACACACTAGCTATCGTTACATTAACCTACAAAAATACTAGTACTCAGAACTAGCAAACTGATTTTTTATGGATAGGTAGACGGATGGATGGATAGATAGATAAATAGATAGATGGATGGATACATACATACATACATACAATGGATACATAGACAGATACATATATAGACAGGTTGGTAGCTAGATATACCTTTATACAAATATAAGAACATCTGTCTGATTATTAAATTGAGGAACAGTTTACAATTAGACATAAGGGTAACATACTACTCAGTCACACATGCAACTTTTTACGTACAACAGGAAGAGGACTATGCAGGGAAGGAGGAGTTGCAGTGCGGTATGGGCTTTGAAAACAGGGAAGGGGGGTGGAGGGTTGGGAGAAATGGTGGTTCAGGGTGGGATTTCGGGTTCTTTTCAGTTCGGCGTGGCGGGTTAATTAGCTAATTAGTGGAAGACCCCGCCGGTCTCTAAATTAGTTCTGTGCTTGAGAAAGCAAATTGCATTCAAGTCACAATGATGGTCAGCAGCACGTCGTCCGCCATGATTGGCCTCCTCCCACACTGGCTCCACTCTCCTATAGTCATCCACCCCTCCTTTTAACTTTTTAACCCCACTTGATCCCTAATTTTTTCGTCACCCCTCCCAAGTCAATAGTTTTACATTGTCTAAGCTGATGGCTAAGACTTTATCAACGGGACGGATTGCCCATTTCAGCATTTTCACAGATCTGCCAATAGAACTATAGCTATCACACTTAATATGTGAAAGAACTAGGTAATATATAGGTTTTTCTAGTTGGTTAATTGGGATAGATAGACAACCCTGTACTAGAAATAGCTCCATGAACCTACTGCAGCTATAGATGCTAACATGACAAATCTACAGTGCTATGCATGTAAGCTAGATATAACTATATATTGACATTGCTCCTACTATTATGTGTTATCTAACGCAGCATTACTTACATAGCATCCTGCTACTATTGCTGCACTCCACCATGCAGCATTCTGAAACTATCTAAACTAGCTAGTACAGACAAGAGAAACCATAGTACTGTTCTAGTGTCTGCACTAGTTTCAGCTGATGAATATCTATATGCGCTACATATATTTGGAAGATATAGGATACTACTACTTTATAACTAGCGTTTACTAGTTTACCATCTAAAACTAGTACCACTTCCATATGCCTCTCTAAGTAATGTTGCATACTAGGAATATAGGATAGGTAGTGGTACTAGTAATATCTGAAACTAGTATTATTAATGCCACATGCCTCGCCGCTACTAGTGCTCCCTGTGCTATTACTGTTACCGTTTGGCTGATGGTATAAAGCCTCATTGTCTCTAGCTAAACTTAGTATACCACCAATGGTTATATTCACTGATATTCGTGCTTAAGTTGAACTAATTAACTAACTATTTGCTATTATTGCTAACAATATTACTACAGCTAATACTAAGAATAGTACTGCTAGTATTCTTGTATAAGGAGTACTCCTATACTGCGCTTTCATACGGCTACTTTCCACTGCAGCTATCAAGCAAGTATTTGCTATTTTCTCAATACGGATACCATATGTAGCGATTATGTTACAGTCTAGAGGAATACATAAGGGTTCTTGCTGAGGAAAAGTTGATTGCTTATTGCACCTATACTTGCAAAGATAAAACCACCCAAAAAATACCCAATGCGGATCTAGTACTACTTAATGCACTCTTAAAGTTTCCTTGAAATCGGTTTGTTAGTTTAGCCACAATAAAATCCTAGAGTTTTGATATTACAACAATTTTCCATTATTCAGGACCCTTTTCTGCTCCATACTGCACAGGTACCATCTGGTTACCTATGTTCAGGTTTATAGTAACTCTCGTATACCAGCAGCATAAGACTACTAAGTATGATTACTGCTACTTAGTTGCTGCTGCAGACTATACTGAGATTACTAATCACTGACTACAGCCACCCAATTACCATCACGTTTTGGAAATTACTACTACTTAATGGTAGTAATTAGTACTGATACTAAAACGGGAGAGGTACAAAACACCATTTTAAACTTCAAGCTTTTTAACAGCGCTTTCACACACGTGGCCTGTGCCAAAGGAGATAATCCTAAATCTTGCGAGCTATCGCTCGTTTAATTTATCCTTTCTAATTTATGGAGGTGCACACGAGAATGTGAAAACTCGCATGGCGCTTTTATTACTATATTACCAATCATTTGTTTTTGTTTCTCGCGTCTGCACGGCCAGGGCCAAGGGAAAGGCGATTAGAAAGCTTGAGTCTTTTTCTTTTCTTTCTATCTCTGTATCTACCCTTTTTTTTAAAGCTTAACGAGATGTATGCTAAGTCTATAAATCACAACTAGCAAATTAGCAATTACGGGATAACGTGTTGGAAAAGATAATCTTTCTTTTGCGACGTTAGTCATTTATCATGTTTCTTTCTTTTGTGATTAACGTTTCAAACGTAAGCGGTTTATGATTAGTTATCGTCTTCTAATGCTGGAACCAATTGGATAAAAGGCGGCTGATGACGCAATTTGTTTGTTGGCTCGTTTGCTTGTTCCAGGGGTTACCTATACTTTTGATGCTTGAAACTTTGCTTGTTTGTGAAACTGTTTGTTTGATTAGCTAGTGACTCCGGTTTTTAATCAAGAATATTACTGACAATCTTTGCTTGTTTGTTCGTTGGTTGTTTGCATGTTAGATTCTTTAGTTAGTTTAGTCATTTGACTGTTTGTTCAGTTGACTGAACAGGTACATTCTTTGTCTGTCCGTTGCTTGTTCATTGGTTACTTTTGAGACTTAGAATTTTGCTTGCTTGTCAAATGTTTGTTTGATTAGCTAGTGACTCCGGTTTTTCACCAAGAATATCACTGACAATCTTGCTTGTTTGTTCGTTGGTTGTTTGCACGTTAGATCCTTTAGATAGCTTAGTTATTTGACTGTTTGATCAGTTCATTGAACAAGTACTTTCTTTGTGTTGTCCATTTGCTTGTTCATTGGTTACCTTTGATACTTGGAACTTTGCTTGTTTGTCAATCTAAATGTTTGTTTGACTAGCTAGTGGCTATAGTTACTAACCAAAAATGTCAGTGCCAGTCTTGCTTGTTTGTGCAGTATGTTATAGACGCATTTGGCTAGCTATGGTCATTTGACTGTTTGTTTAGTTGATTGAACAAGTGATATCTTTGTTCGTCCATTTGCTTGTTCAATAGTTACTTTTGAGACTTAGAATTTTGCTTGTTTGTCAAACTGTTTGCTTGATTAGCTACAGTGGCTACAGTTTCCAATCAAGTTTTCAGCAACAACCTTTGCTTGTTTGTTCATTGCTTGTCTGCACGTTAGATCCTTTAGCCAGCTACGGTAACTTGATTGTTTTAGTTGACTCAACACGTAAGTTCTTTGTTTGTTAATTGTCCGTTCTCTGATTAGCTATGATACTTGGAACTTTGGTTGTTTGTCAAACTGTTTGTTTGATTAGTCTGTCGCTCCAGCTGCTAACTAGGAGTTTCAGTACCAGTCTTGCTTGTTTGTACAGTATGTTTGATGCATTTAGCTAACTGGTAATTTTGACTGTTTGTTTAGCTGATTGAACAAGCCATTGTTAAAAGAGGAGGGAAAGGCATGTGTGGGAAAAAGGTATCTTGTTTCTCGGTCGAGTGGACAAGAAGTGGCTTTAACGAAGGGATTATCACTGTGCTCGTTTTCCAGCGAGAATTGCAGTTCGTTAGTGAGGCTGTGTATGTGTGCATGTGTGACGCTGACGTGCCCTGCAGCCTGCCTTGATAACCAAAAATCCCTTTCAAATTAGTACCGTTCAATTGAATCCAATTGAGTCGATTGTATTCATTAAACAAACGCGCCTCTGATTGCGTCCTTAGACCTCGCGCTTGTCACACATCAATTAACCACCAAAACATACCAGCATTCAGTCCGTTTACACAATGTTCCAATCATTAAACCCGGTTTAGATGTTGATGAATCCTGTGATATTGTCATGACATTTTCATGATTATATCACACTATGCTACTATTTATATACTTTTATACGGTCGTTTCAAAAGTGGAAAATGTACGAGGAACAGTTTGGATCGAATAAGAGAGACCTGGAACCTCTTCGCGGGTTTTAGTGTTGCAGTCATGAAGGATTATTTGGTTAAGCAATGATGAATTGCACGCCATCAAGGGAGAGAAGAGCGCTCCTTCATCAGTATGCAATAAGCATTACGTACTATGCTAATGAGGCATTTAGCCGACAAGTAACCCGCGAATCACAATCATCTTTTATATCAATTACATCAAGGATTTTCAAAAGACGTCTTACTTTTGAAAACGTACAACAGCAGTTTCAGCGTGTGATAATTCAGTTATATTTTACCGAAATCGTAATTGTTTGGTCAGTTGAACCAAAAATTAGAAACTATGGAACTTTCCTTAATTAACAGTCATTTATCTATTTTATGTCTTATTATTAACTATATGTATATTATCAAAATATATCATTTATTTAAATATTTTTCTATTGTAATTTTAAGTAAAAATTATTTATAAATTCAGTTGAATAAAAAATTAGAAATCATGAAACTTTCACCGGAAAATTACCTGTTTAAGAAACCGGACAAAACGAGGGTAAATCTGATTGGTTCAAAACAAACGATACAAATTGCGGATACACTGGCTTAAATTATGCGCATAAAAAAGCCGACTATATAAGCGAACTTTTTGATAAGTCTGTCAAGTTTCTAACCCTGCCACGAACGTGCCTTCATTTGCGCAATTCAGACGCAATTTGTTTGCTATTGTTAGCTGCATCATCTATCGTTCATTTGGCACCTTTTTTCCCCCTCCTTGCTCCCTCTCTTGATTTTTCGAAGCCCCGATGACGCTGACGACGTCGACGCACCGGTAACGACGCTCATTCTCCGATCCATTTGAGCAACAAAAATTAGATTTTTTAAAAATCCATTCTCTTCATCTTAAAAACGCCAGTTCTTTATAATTCTTAATTTCAAAGATTTCGGACGGAAATATTTAGCTATATAGATAAAAAGACAGATAAATAGATGGACAGGTGGAAGGGATTGTAAATGAATGGATGGGCGAAAGTCGGGATGGATGGATGGATCGATGGTTGGATCAATGGATGGATGAATGGTTGGATGGACGGATGGATGGATGGATGGATGGATGGATTTATCCATAGGTAGACGGATGATTAGGGAAAGTTAGAGCGAGTTATGTAGATTAATATATAAAGAGACAGACAGATGGGAAAGTTAGATAGACAGATATAGGAGGATGGATGACATACGTATGTATGGTTGGACATATGGATATAGATAGATAGATACACAATGGATAGATAATTAGGCAGATTGATTGATTGATAGTTAGAATGAAAGGTAGATAGATATATAGGTAAATAACTAGTTAGATAGAAAGATAGATAGATAATTAGATAGATAGTTAGTTAGCTAGATACATAGACAGAAAGATGGACAGATAGATAGATAGATAGATAGACAGGACTTGTAAGAACTGATTCCGTCATGACGCTGTCATTAAAATCACTCCCAAACAACCGCATATATTCTCCCCGCTTTACATACAAAACCCCACTCATTTTATAGCCTCAGGCAGATTATGATTTGAATTTCTAATTCGATATGAAGGGCTCGATGGGCTTTATTCATCCGAAGTATTTAGTCTTCACGTTAAAACAGCAGTATAAAAAATTCCGATGAATTCTTTTGTCACGGGAGGCATATTATCAGATCCTAACCGGCCCCAGAACGTCGCTTGTATCTGTCTGTCCATCTCTCTACCTGTCTATCTATCTATCTATCTATCTACCTACCTACCTATCTATCCATCTATCTATCAACCTATTACCCATTTATCTATCTATCTGTCTATCTGTCTATCTATCTATCTATCTATTTATCCATCTATCAGTCAACTTGTCCACTTATGACTACCAACCTTAATGTCTACCTGTCTGTCCATCTATCCAATTGTCCAGCTATCCATTTATCGATCTATCTATCTGCCCATCCATCTATCTATTTGTCTATCTTTCTAGCTATCTATATTTCTAATCTATCTATGTACTGTACCTATCTGCGTGCCTATGCCAGTTGGGTTCTGGGGCCGGTTGGGATCTGACAGGACCGCTCACGGGAGGTATATAGATAAATATTTTGGGGAAAAAAATAAGTCGGCGGAGAATTCTTCACGTAGTGAATAATTAGAGGGCAATTTTGGCTTTTCTTGGCTCAAGCGCCGCACCGCGCGCGTAGTCGTCTTATGGTAATGTGAGTGTGTGTAATTATCATAATTGTTACTTAGAACGACACACACATGTTTGAAGAGGGCCAACGGTATTATTTATTTATTACGGTGGGACGTTCCTTCCTTCATCTCACAAGAACGTATTACTTGTATCCATCTAGAAATTATTAAATTATAAAACGAGAACTGTTTTCGTTTCTGATTGAATATGTACATATCAAACGTACTACTAATACAAATACAATATTCACTTAAATTAAATCTTATACAATCTATAATTAAATGGTTATTATTTATTACGAGTAAATCGAGTTTATTTACGTTTAGAGAACGGAAGGCTGGTGTTTATAATGAAATAGAGGGGCCGAGAAAAGGTGACTCGTAAATCGGTGGCGTGTACAGTTGAAACGTCACAAACGGATGGCGTTTAGCAGCACACTTTACGACCGGCCCGCCAACTATTTACAACTGCGTCTTGTTTATTTATGTGTCCGCTATATGGCCTACTCCACGTCACAGACCTTACCCCCACATGCATCATGGCCTATCATTGCGATTCCATCTTTGCCTCCTTCCGTTCGGGTACCACCCATCGAAGGAATCTTGCATTCTTGTAGTCAGAATCACCAGGGATTCACACGAATGATTTAAACGTTGATCGTATGCGCAAATTTCGTCGGGTTCACCGTGGAGTTGGTTGTTAGTCTGAATCACTATAGAGTATATGAATGACTCGTGTTGAGACGCCATCACAGGGATTCATATTATGCAACCTAAAGATTCCCTGTGTGATTCTTGCGATTTCATCGAGTTCACCCTGAAGCCGAATCACTATGGTATGAATGACTCATGCTGAGAGGGCATTTGCTTCATTCAGTTCCAGGGATTCACATCATGAATCTTAGAACTTCGCATGTGATTCTTGGAATTCATTGGAATCGCCCTGACATTGGTTTTGTTTCTATTAGTCTGAATCACCAGGGCATGAACGACATATTGAACCGTCGAATTTCTTCATTCAGTTTCAATGCTTGAAGATTCGCTACGGGATTCTTGAGATTCATCGAGTTTTCCTTGGAATTGGGACATCGCGGGGAGAGAGAGGGGGGTCACGACTGAGTTGGGGGTTGACAACTTGGTGAAAACTTTTCAATCTCTAGCTGGATACGATGAGGCCAAGTTGGGCATCAAAAGAGCCGAGATGATCGATGCAAATGAGGGCCTTTCATCTCGTCTCCTTATTAGACTAAATGGGGTTTGTAACTTTGAAAAACTGCCAACGTGTATACTTCAGAGATTCTTTTATCGCCTGTAAGAATCTTATTCGTATCTTTGTAACCGTCCATCTAACTTCTAACTATATTTATCTATGTATCTAATCCAACTATCAATTAGTCAATATAGCTATCTATCTATCTACTATCTATATATCTAACTAACTAACTAACTAACAGTCTATCTGTATGTCTGGCTGTCTATCTATCCGTTTAACTATCTACATATCTGTCCATCTGTCTATCCGTCTGCAATGTATTTATCTATCTGTCTATCTATCTACCTATCTATCTATCCATCCATCTATCTATCTATCCATCTATCTATCTATCTATCTATACATCCTATCAAACTGTCTACGTATAACGTAACTACCAACCTATCTTTCCATCTGTCTGTTCTATTTAGCTATCTATCTTTTATTTTCCTTTTCTATTATTCCGCCTTCCATTCCCCCTTTTCCCACCGGTTTTCCCTCAAGTCTTTCCCTGCAACACCCAGGGATATGGAAAGAAGGAACATTTTCAATAGGTCTTTCACCTCTCATTGAGGAACAATGACGTCGACACAGGCACCCCGCGACAGCTTTGAAAAATATGACCGGGGGGCGCGGCTCCACCCCACCGGGGGTAGACAAGGGTAGAGGGAGTAGGGGGGTTTCAAGCGAGAGAGGGTGAAAAGAACGGGTTGAAGGGTCGTCGATTTCAGAGAATTACAAGGGAGAGCCTCTGTACACTGATATAAGTATTATCGAGTCCTTGAGATTCATGAAGATTCTTTCAGATTTACGGAGAATTTAGTGAGATTCACGGGGCTCGGTGTCATTTTAGAATATCTCGAACGTCTTCGGTAAGTCTTATAGAAAACGCTGTGGGAATCGCGAGAATCATAGGTGAATCTAATGAATATTTCTCTAGGAATCAGATAGTGACTGAGAATCATAAAAATTTTATGAGAATCACACAGGAGTCATATAGAGTCACTCAAAAGTTGAATGAACATGGAAAGGTTGGTTAACTGTACTTTAGACCCTTTGAAAAACCAAGAGATTCCTGAAGATTCATAAGGGGATTCCTTAAGAATCTTCGGGCCATGACAAAAAGTCGCCAAGTGGTTAAAAGACTGTTATCAATAACTTGATTTGACTAGATTTCTATGGGATTCATTAGAGGGGAGAAGAATCATCTTGAAGGGCGTACTCATTTAGAGAGTCATATAGAATCATGATTCTTACTTTTACACTACCTGATTCCCATTCGTGTGACACTATTCCTTATTACAGCCCAAGAATCACCGATGATCATACGAGAATCCGTGACAAACATGAAAGAATCACCGAAGAAAGATTAACAACAACAAGTTAAAAACTGGAGAATCACAAGAGAATCATCAGCGAATCATCCAGGCGGGTCAAGTCGAGGTCATGATTCTTTACCTAAACTACTGAAAAACCATCCTATAGTGCTATACTAACCACTTACAAACCAGAATCAACACAAATAAGTCCAAGATTCAAAAATTCCTGTATGTGAGTCATCAGAGAATCAGTAAGGAATCATTAGAGGATCATCCAGGGTCAAGTGACGTCATATGACTCTCCATCGAAACTACCTAATCATCAAACCGTGCAAAAGTAATTACTACACGGAGGTCCCAAATGCCAACAAATCTTACATACGAGTCATTAGAGAGTCAATAGAGAATCATTAGAGAGTCATTACAGAATCACAGCGAGCTTCCGAAGCCATTTCCAACAGACGGGGGGTTAAAACGCGTGTCGTACGCATCCGCTCCATTGACGGCCACAAGGGGTGGGAGGGTTGCTTCAGGGGGTGGGAGTTAAAGGGGGCGGGGCAGGGGGTGGAGGTAGAGAGGATGGGGGAAGCAGGGGGGGAGGCAAAGGGACCCAGGAGGAAGACACAAAAGGTTCCTCTGGTTACCGGTCCACCTGGTTTTGGTATTCAGGTTAAAGCTTGCCCGGTGTTTAAAGGGGTTGGCAACTCGCCTATTTCAAACAAAGAAGTCAAGGGTAACACATTTTGGGGGAGGGGATTCATAGGTTATGATTCTTTCATGAATCTCGGTTCCTTGAATCCTGGTAAACCGGTTTGCTCCAGCTTAAATAGGGAATCTTTGAAGAATCTGACTTGGGATTCATGGTCGAAGGATTCCTTAAAGAATTATAGCTTTAACCAATAATTTCATGAAACTGGATTCCTTGAATCTTGGCTTGCTCGAGCTTGAATAGGAAATCCTTGAAGAATCTGACTAGGGATTCATAGAAATTTAAGGATTCTCGAAAGATTCCTTGAAGGTTTCTCTAAAGAACCATAGTTTTAATTCCAATAATTTCATGAATCTGATTCTTTTAAAAAAAAACAGAATTATTGTACTCCTGGCCAATCGCACAGGATTCTTCTCGACCATTCATCATAAATGACATGAATCTTGATAAAATTTAGTATGAATCTTAAATCATGTTTTTTTGAAAACCTATAGAATTTTTATAATTTTCATATTCTTTAAAGATTGACTTGGAAATAAATTAGAAAAATGAAAGAGGAGGAACACTGGAAAGGTATACATTTCTGAAGGTCCATTTAATAGTAGGTTCTGCTACACGGAAATGGCTATCTTCTGCATTCTTCGGAGATTTTCTCTTCTCCTCTGCAAAACATAGTGTTCTCAAACCATTTCTTCATTCTCCCCCCTCTGAATAATAACTAGTTTGTATAGTTTGAAATTTAATCATTTTTACTATTAATTTTTAAAATTATTTTCTAGATATTAAAATTCCACAATCTCTTCAATTATTAGATTCAATTAACTAAAATTAATATCATCACAAGTTCTTATAAAACTTACAAATATGACAAAGATCCGACGTTTGACAATTTGGATTCATGCAAACTACAGAATTCCACCCGATTTCCAACATGCCAGTCTACAGATTCCATCGCATTCCACTCTTCATTTGGGGACACTGGTAGTGAATTCCAAAAGTGGCGAGCCCCTCTTGATGTCAGGTTCAAATGACTGGGTAAATTAAAAGAGGTTGTGTCTCAGGTGATAAGCGCTTGCTCTCAGGTCCATTCGCAGTGTTTCCACTCGTGTCACCTTCACCGAGTCGGAGGTCGTATCAGCAGTTAGCACGTTCATCCCACTTAACATCCTACTTGAACAACTTATTATTTAACCTTCAAAGGAATACGATAAGTTATTACATTAGTATTGTTAATGTATGTTTAGATATTATAAGTTAATTGGATATGCTACATGATTACTATTCGTTTACTATTACGAACTAGTAATAGTAATCTAAGTAATTCAATTTGATAACAAAATAGAAGTCCAAATTAATTTTAACTTAAAGACTATTTAAACATTATTCATTCATTACAAATTAATATTACAGTGTCTTAAAGTTAATTTTAAATTGTGTTAATAAGGTGACACCCTATGTTTGGGCATTACAGTTAAGTGCTATTAATATAATGTCATTAGTAGTATTAAGGGATTTTTGGAAAGAGTGGAAACACTGCGGTTTTGTCTATGTACCCAGCTGAAGAAGAATGCAACCATCACGGAGCCTCTAATCGGGTGCAAATCACAACTGATAGACATCGGTCAAAGCCGCGCACTTGTCCCTCTCACTCCTGCGGCTCGCTTTTATTTATTCTCTCATACCTTTCTTAAATGGCTTTCTTTGACTGCACTTTTATGAACCTGTATCGGTGTTGTATTCGATCATTTAACACTTAAAGTATTGATTTCCCAGTGAATACTTGCCTAGGAACAAATATCGACTAATCCAGGTTGGTAGTTAATAGGTACATCCAGTTAGATAGGTTAGTAGCTCGACAGATGTAAGCATGTAGATATATCAAGACGAACAGATGAATAATTTAGATAAGCAGATAGATGCGTAGATAGATATGGATAGTTGGGTGGACATATAGATGGGTATGTATGGTTACATACGTACACACAGCTAGACAAATAAACCGTTGGACATACAAATTGGAAGTCATATAGACATACCGATAGACAGATGGATAGATAGATAAATAGGTAGATAGATAGATGGGATATATGGATAGATAGGTAGATAGATAGATAGATAGACAGATGGCTGAGTATGTGGAGAATGTAAGTAGGAATGATATCAATGCCTAGATTCGGACGACTGAAGCAAGGATGGTTTTCTTCAACCTCACTAATTCTTTGCTTAAACTGAACGGATTATATTCCAGAGGATAACTCAACGACGGATATAAACATCTAAAAACTCAACTTACTTAAATAAATAATAAAAAGAGCATTCATCTATACCCTAATCCCTAAAGCTTACAACTGACCAAAGACCATTAAACCGGAACAATATTAATAGTTTCACTGCGATGTTCTTGTAACTCTTAACCCTCCATTGAAAATCCCCACACCGACTCAGTGCAGTTGAGATCTTTTATTCCAGTACTGAAAAAGCTGGCAATCGCCTGTATAGATATACAGATAGATGGATAGATAGATAGATAGATAGATAGATAGATAAATAACACCTTAATTAACTTAAATTCAACTCGAAAATATTATATAGTATCTATATCCATCTATTCTGTATATCTACATCTCCTTGTAGCTTAACTGACTGTCAACTCATCGATAACTTCACTGCGTTCTTCTTATAACTTAAAAAATCACTTAAAATCACGACTGACTTCCTACTGAAGTCAGTATACTCTATTATTACTACTACTACTACTACTATTACTACTACTACTGAAAACGAACAATCCAAGTCTTTGACATATACGTCAAGACGACGATTGCTTCCAGTCTGTGACTGCGGAAGCAGACGACTGGAAACAAAAAGGAGCGGAGAGTGATTACAAATGACTCTCTAAGTGGTTCAGTGTGAGGCCTGAGTAGAAGAAGTGCGAGAGTGACGAACCCTCTATGTGTTGAGCACACATGAACAGAGAAGGACGCACAGGGAAGCGCTAATGGAGGTAAACAACACAATGCTCTTAGTCGCTTAAGTGCTGCTTTGGTCCACGCTCACTGCCTATGATTAGATTAACAACCACTCTTTAATACCCTCCACTTGTCCCCGTTCCTCACTAAAACTACCCTTCATTCAAACGACATCCCTGCCTAGACTCCCTATATGACTCACTAAGATTCACTTACCACGTCTGGTCAAGATCTATACGAAGAATCATTGATTCCCTAGGGTGTGCAAAGATTCTTAAAAGATTCACGAAAGATGAGACTCGTGAATCACAACGCTTAAACCCTTTTGCAAGAAAAACATGTGATCACGTGATCATAACAATACTCGTGCGGCTACCACATGTGATAATACGAAACTACTGAAACGATGACTATATGATTAATACGTGTTCCAATGGGTCCTGGGATAAGTTATTTGCTACGACTGATCGAAAACTACTGTCCGAAAACTAGGGCGTATTCTTATCGTCTGTACACTCTCTCGCCTGCTACTGCAGCGATATACTCTGATATCTCAACTGAGCTAATTGCTTCTGAAAAGCCAGTCAGAACTTTTACGTCCCGGAGCTTAAGGCTTCTGTCCTTGGACAATTTTTTTTGGGACTATCCTCCCTTTCCGCAGCTTTTTCTGCCCCGGTTGATTTTTTTCACGTCCGACAAATTAATTATTCACGATTACTCAGCACCTTGGAAAATCAGCGAGAAAAAAAATTAAGAAATCCGCCCAAAAGATTTCGGGCAGTAACTTCTAACGTCCAATCCAGTTCCGAAATCAAAGATTCTGCGTAAAAGATCGGCCGAACGTGTACACTAATAGATGGCGCTATTATTAGCACTCCATAAAACCACCTCAAGGCATAAGCAAAAATAGCCTGAGGCGTTAATAAACACGACGAGGGCAGCTTTAGTTGCAGACTTGGGTTAGCGCTAGCTGTCTGCGTTCAAGTTTCCTCTAAATCCTGGATCCCGAAAAGCGAAGCAGATGGACAGGGGGGTTGCAACAACAGCAAAAAAAGAAGAAGAAGAAGAGGGGGGTTGTTAAAAGTTCGAGAGGGTGTATACAAGGGTGGGATCCAACATGGCGGCTGTTGATGAGGGTCACAAAATCAGCAGGGGGTGCGCTTGGTCGGTTTTGGGTTGCCAAAGCAGACAGGCTAAACAATCTATACAATCAAAAAGAAACGACATGTCGCAGTTCTCGCCACGGGGTTCGCAACCCAAACGCTATCCTAGTACAAGGGAAACGTTCAAAAAAAAAGAGGGCGGAAAAAATCAGCATTCTTGAAGGATTAATCGTTACAAACCCGCTGTCACTGCGGTATATACAGTTTAAAGAAAGACACACCGGGCGCAGGTATTTTTACTTAATGCCCGAACCCCGTGATAGTAATTAAACAACACCGGAGGGGGTTTCATAAGCCAACAAAAACAAACGTGAGTAATATGTCTTGGTAATAGCCTGGCAACACGTCCGCAGAACCTCCGTTAGTAAACAATAGATTCTCTTTTTACCATCTTAAAATACCCCCTATAAAGACAGCCATCACTGACTAGCAATAGTCCGAGATGAAACTTGTTAAAGGGAACGTGAGGTACGTACCACGTGTCTTTCGGACGATTCCTCACAACTGTAAACAAACCGAAGTTTTCCAATGTGTCAAATGTGAATTCAACTGATAAACTAAGAGAGTCACTCTCGAAACGAGTCACAACTTGTGTTCGATAAGGTTTAGAATGACAGTTAAGGTTAACGGCTTGTCAAAATTTGAATTTTCCCGCGCGCGCGAAAGGTGGACCGTGACGCCTCGCGCGCGGCTGAGCGACTGAGCTTAGAAACGAGTTGGGACCCAATCCATATGATGCGCTTTGAGCAGTTCGACACGTTGAAGAACGCGCGCCCTACACTCGACGCCATTCTAAATTGAAGCAGCGGCGCAGTGTAGCTCGCAACTCCACGGTCCCGCGCTCGAGTATACCCAGCGACATAGCGGACCCCAGCGCGTTTCCTCGCAACAATATGACGTTAATGAGATAAAAGCGCTTTGGTTTGATTACAAATACAAGTTATTCACCCAAAATAAAAGAGCATTTTGCTTACAACATACACTTGATATACTCTGAGAGTCCTAAATTCAAACGGCGGTGATGATAAGTACAATACCTGAAAGTATAACCCCCCCCCCAATTCTTTTCCTGTCGGATTTTGATGAGATTTGCTTGCTCTGCCAAATAAAAAAAAAGCCTTTCAGAGCGGATTACAGGGTCGTTTACGTCGCTAACTTTGCGAATAGATGGAAAACTTACACCACGTGCCTTTTAGAGTCTAAATGAAGGAACCTATTAAGACACAAAAGCCCCAATTAAATTGTATTTTCCTTAGAGGCGCAATTGATCGTAAACATGTTTTGCCCTCGCACTAGCACAATTGAAGGGATAATTAAGCAGAGAAAACCGAGTGTCCACTATACAATAAAGTTCTCCATCTCGAGTTCTCCCCTGTTAAATTCCACCTTGTATGGGGGGGGGTATCAAACTTCCAAAACAAGATGATTCTCGCTAAGAAATCCGTTGTGTCTTTGCAGAGAAGAATGCCCGTTATCTATACGGGTACCCACACACCTGCTACGGTAATTATAGATGCATTTTTTTCCATTTCTCGACCATAACCCAGCGTCTGCAATTAACATGAGCTTTCATATTGATTGCTTAGTAGGGAAGAGACAGATTGAGTTACTGAAGTATTCAAAAAGGTTGTGAGAATGAAAGCCGGTGATGCTTTGGGAAAGCAGCGACTCACGCGACCTGATTATCGGAGACTGGGATGTTCAAATCACGAGCATGTTGATCAACATTGAAAATCGCTACTTCGCTAAAAGAGATTTTTGCCGAGAAACGCGCTCGTGCAGCGGAAGGCGGGCGGATAGTTTGTATATATATATATATATATATATATATATACAGTCGATGGGGAAGGCTCAATTTATCCCGGGTGAAAGGTGGGTGGGCGGATTTGATTTCAGGCTAAGAGTCTGGGAAATGATGCAGAGGTTGCAAAGCACAGGATTTGGTAATTGGACTCGTGCGAGCCACTAATGAAGTCCCGCCACTCACAAGAGCTTGTTAGGAGCCATGACGAGCCAGCCTCATCATCGCTGTTTAGAAAAGAACCAGGCATGTGCCCTTGCAAAGGGTCTGCAACTTTACAAAACCATCCATCATCAATTAAAACCTCCGAGGGCATATGCTTTCAATGCCTTTTCCGCCATGCTTTCACACACATGCGGTCATATACGTTCATAAACGTGTGTTTCAGACTTGTATATAACCTCTCTGAGTTTCGGCTGACTCACTATATATATGACGTTGCACATTGCAGATACGATCCTGAAGTGCAGGATTGTGAAGCGCACCGGTATCTGAAACCTCCTCTCCCTCCCCCGGTTCGCGTCAGCCTCCTCCCTCCAATTACCCTACCCACACAACTTAGGACCCAACTTTTTAATGAAGCTCATTTCCTTTGGCCGTTTAATCAAATGATCCCATTCTCTGCTCTTATGTTTAGAAAGATAGGAAAGAGCCAGCCAACCTCTTAGATCAATCCTCTCGCCTCTTCTCATATCAGCCAAACTATAAATGAAGATTACATCCCCGGGTCCTCTTTCTCTTTTTAGAAGGGCATAGGGGCCTGCAATAACTATATAACAGTTCAATAGTCGTTGCATAAGTAAACTGTTGCTGTTGTGAATTGAAGATTGTGACCATTACTTAGAATATCGGGAGAGTATTCTGGCTGTTGCTTCTTAATTGAACCGAAAGCTGATACGCTCTAGTCTACGAGAAGAGCATGGAAGTACCGACATACTTGTTTTCCAAGAACAGTTACTTTAAAGTATTTTAGTTAGCTAGCAGATGAAAAAGCAAGTTTTCCCTGTTGTAATAAGCTTATGGAGCATTTTAGTGAACTAATAGTTTCTTGAGCTTATACCAGCCAATACGTTACTACAGGACGTAGCAGATGCCATCGCAAGTAGCAGTTTGGCCAATTCATAACAAGCAAATTTATTAGCAAGCAGATCAGCGCATCAAAGTTTCTTTGGTACTTAGTAGCAGTTTCAGTCTGTTTGTGGTGAATAAAAACAAAGGATACTGGGACTTAGTTAGCGGTTTTTACTTTACTAGCTTGAGCTTGCTAACATTTTTTAATTGAATTTACTGGTTCCATACTTGGGACCGATTCAGTTACAGCGCAAACTTTTACTTGTGGTAGTCAGTAGAATCCTTGCACTTGTAGAAGAAGTAATAGCAGAAGTACCAAAACGTGTGATAGTAGCAGTAGCAACAGAAGTACCAGTAGCAGCAGTAGAAGTAGTATGTGCTTGTTAGTGTAGTAGTTGTAGCGGTAGCATGTTGACAAAAGAAACATTTTTGAAATCTAATAGTATTAGAAACAAAATGATAGAAGTAGCAGTGAAAAACCATCATTGTCCTGAATTGCTTACTTGTTTTGCTTCAATTTCCCCGTCATGACGGAAAAGTTCTTGTCCAAAGTCTCTTTGGTCGCGGCCTCTACACTTGTGTACTAAATAACTGGTAGTATAGCAGTGGTGGAAATCAGTGGGTAGTAGCAGTAACAGTACCAGTATTAGCTGTTTCAGTAATGCTTGTTTAGTAACAACAGTCGTACTGTTACTAGTACGCGTCGAAGTATAAGTATTGATAGTAATAGTAGTAGTAGTAGTAGTATTTGTGGTAGTGTAAGCAGCAGTTTTCAGTAATAGCATGGCTGGAAATATCAGTGAACAGTAGTAGTATAACAGTACCATTATTAGTTGCTTTAGTAAGTGCTTTGCAAAGTAATAACAGTCGTAATTGTTATTATGCACAGAAATAGTAGTTGTAATAGTAGTAGTAGTAGTAGTAGTAGTAGTAATAGCAGTAGTAGTAAGTAGTAGTGCTGGTAGTAATATAGTAGCAAGTGGAAGAAAAAAGCCTAGTTAGTAAGATATACTAGAAACTAAAGAAACGACTTCATTCATAGAGTTGATACTATGTAGACTATAAGCTTTTTTCATCTACAAAAAGGTTTTTCCTTTTAAAGTAAAATGCGTTAAAAGCTGAAGTTTCCTAGTTTAGCTGGTGCACCATGTGTGATGCACAAGGGCGATCTACTGAGCACTGGGCTATCAAGTAACCAATTGATTTGATTGCTAAGGAAACGAGTTTGAAGGGCAACACGTCTATGGCGGTAATCAATAGCGGTAATTAGATCTTTGTGTCGCCGCTGTAATTGCCAAGCGATCCTCATTATCGATAACTATACGTGTCTCTTGAGAGCCCAGGCGCTGGGCCCCTCTTCCTCCGTCTCTCCCTCTCTCTCTCTCTCTCTCTCTGCTTCCCTCTGGCGCATCTTTTCCACATGTGTTGCTATTTCTAAATGCTTCTACTACATATATCCCAAGCCCCCATTATCACGCATCAAATGAACGTCACCTTCTTCAGCAAGTCTATAAGGGCCCAATTACACTGACGTTTAAACACTTTAAGCAGAAACAAAAGACGAACGTATCAACTCTATGCTGTCTTTCACATCCAGTTTTTTTTTTCCAAAAAAGGAACTAATTCCCGGGTGTTTTTTTATGGAATATCTCTTTGCTGCTAAATCAAATAAATCTTTTATGGAGGGCGGGTTCTGTGTTCTTTTGAAATATGAAACATGGCGTGATCGAGTGACGTGCGTGAGTGTAATTTTGCATAGGGATAATGGTCACATTGAACGTCACAAATCGATTTAATAGACAGACGATATACCCTGTAGGAAAAACGAAGGAAGAGGAACAGCTGAAGCTTTCACAAAAAGGAGAAGAGGGGATAAAAAAAACACCACACCAACTAACACTCTATGGCAAGCCGCCATTTTCTTGTTTCACATCTTCTTTTATTCATCGGCTTTTCTTCTTCTTACCTTATTCTTCGAAATCCCAACCCCGACCCTCTCCATTCCGAAACCTCATCGTCCATAGGAAAACCTTAAAAGTCAAATTATTCTTTCTTTTATATAAGCCAGAAAAGCAACCTGGCCGGGGCAGTCCCTTCGCCCGCAGCCACAAAAATGAATTAGCATACCGGGCGCATTCTTTTCTCTCTATTCGGGCCGTCCCTAATGGCCGCCAAATTCATTAATTTCAAAGCGAAAATTTATCTTTAAGACTCATCAAAACGCATGCAAATGGTGTTATCTCCTGCGCACCATCAGAGATACGTAATGGAGGGCACGCGTGGCATTGTTTACATACAACGCCATCTAGTGTCCAGTGCCTCGACTATTTCTGCCAGGATTCATAGAGGGAAAGCCAGAAGCTGTTCAATTAGTTAAAAGGGTTTCCATTAGAAGTTGCTCGTTAGATTTCATCACAAGGACCCTTCTTCTGCTTGATCCAAGTCGAAAAAGAGGAAGGTAGAAATACAAAAGAAATGAAAGTAGGAGGCAAGTAATAGGGTAATCTGTGCACGGGGATTCATCAATTATGGACCAACCTGCTTCCCTTTCTTAACACACAACGCAACTCATCTGTCTCTCGAGAGAATTCGCCTACTTTTCACTTTGCCCGGTTACCAAGTGCCTCACCTTGGTTCGTGTTTAAGAACAACAAAGAAGAAGCGAGTAGAAGAGACTTTCTTTGAAAGTTTGTATTAAAAATGAAGGGGTCTAGGGAACCGGTTGATGAGTAGTTTAACTCCCCTAATTTCGTAATAATGCAAATAGTGGATGTCATCAAAACCGGATGGAGCTAGTATGTCAGTCAATTTGGTTGCGCACGCCACCTACTGGCTCGGTGCTTAAGGTATCACAATGGTGGTAGTGCAGTGTGCTTAACCTAGATGGCGCCGGTATGACAACCATCTTATACAATCATTTTCAGATAGCAGCCCGTCTACAACTTAATATGCAGTTAGGTAATAGTTACTAGAAAAAATATTTCGCGTTAAGCTGGATATATTCCAAATATACGATGTCGCCGAACCTTTGTATAATTGGAACTATATACTTGACACTCAAGCTACTTTCGTCCTAATTCATTGAATTTTCTGGTTAAGACCCATGAGGTAATATATTTCAACCGAGGGTGAAAACTTCCGTTCAGATTCACTGGTGGGTATTGCATCATCTATGATAAATATCATATCAAACTTGAATTATTTATGTCTATTTTACTTATGGCCTCTTATAACCTCCTTCTAAGAAGGATCCAAAGAAAAATTATCGAAAGGGAAACGATATTTCTACTTATATTCGTCCTGTATATTAACTTAGTCAAGTATTGATTACGTAAATTGAGTACTTGACTGGATATTGTATATACGTTCAGGTTGTTGGTCCATAGCTAGATAGACAAACATATGTACAGAGTAACTGACTTAGAGTAAAACATTCCTAGTACAGTCTATAGAGCCAAAAAAAGGGTTCTGGATAGAATAGAAAATTATGGATCTTGTAAGTTTAGAATTTTATTTTGGCAAAACTTAGAATCCGATTCATATGAAACTTTATTAGTGCATAAAGTACTATTACTTCTACATTCAGTATTTTTTTGGTCGTTGTATCTTGGAAAACTTGGGTGCTGTAAGCAATCAACTGTTCCCTGCTCTAATCTGTACTAGTCGTAATTATCCTCTTTTGTAGTTCGCAGAGTTGCCACTAGGAGAGAGCGTATCTGCACAGGGCGCATTCAAATCGTCAGATCCCATCGTTAGATGAAGAAAAGTAGCTGTACCAATTCGACAAAGATCCCACCCTCTTTTATGAAACCAATCCCCGCCTCTTGTTCACGCTGAAGGATCTTCTCAAGTACGTAACGGGCGTTGATTCATTCAAGACGAGCAGTTCTTTTGCATATCTTCATCTGGTGACAGCCTGGATTTGACTGTATGGTTTTGTAAATGAAGGTATAATGTTTGCTTTTTAATCCCTGAATTCTACGTCATTATACCCAAGATACTTACTCTCTACTTTTAATTAACTTTTACTGCTGTGATTGTAAAACTTAACATCTTTTAATCACCATGACTCTTATCCCTTCAGCTTTTTATGTTTGACTACTTTTACTTCGTCATATGATTAATAAACTCGCCGTCACATTAAAATTGAACTACCTTTTAATGTAATGCTTGGTAACTATTACTACTACTACTAAACTACTGCTACTACTAATTAATTAATAATAAGTGAATGAGTTTACATTTCTAGGCAGCTTTGAATTACTTCGAACCATCCTGCGCTTTGTGTGGTCAACTAATCGTCGACCGCTTTCTGCTGAGAGTGTCGGGACGATTATGGCACATCGACTGCCTCCGATGCGCCGCGTGCAGGGCCCGTCTCTATGAGGAATCATCGTGCTTCGTTCGTGCTGGAAGGATCTACTGCCGAATAGACTACCAAAAGTAATGGTCTGTTTTTAACAACTACTACCACTACTAGGATTACTATTACTACTATTACTACTATTACTACTATTACTACTATTACCACTGTTACCACTGTTACTACTCTTACCACTATTCCTGCTAATACTAGTACTATTAATATTCTTTCTGTGTCGCATACTACCTGAATTAATTATTCACTACTACCTACTACTACTACTACTACTACTACTACTACTACTACTACTACTACTACTACTACTACTACTACTACTACTACTACTACTGCTGCTGCTGCTCCTCCTCCTCCTCCTCCTCCTCCTCCTACTCCTATTACTACTACTACTGCTACTGCTATTGCCTATTACTACCCAGTTCCTCTACCACTATGACCCGGTACTACTAAAACTACTTAGACTACCATACTAATGCTACCACCTTCGGAGTATTGGTAGTATTGCCCCAAACTAAATCAATCTATACCCTCTAAAGTGAATTCGGAGTGAAATGCGGGCACTGTGGGCGGATCGTCTCTTCAAGGGATTGGATTCGCCGTGCACGGGACAAGGTGTATCACTTGGCTTGTTTCGCATGCGACACGTGCGGGCGTCAACTCAACACCGGCGAAGAATTCATTATGGACAAAGGGAAGATTCTATGCATGTTGCATTACTTTGTCATCGATTCCTGCTCTTCCAATGGTTAGTTTGCCAAATCGCCGACTTCAATCATTGGCACTAATAGTTAGCAGTAATTACTATTACTGTTAGTCAATCCTTTACTAATCTTAGTAACCATTTTCCGGTTAGATGGAAATGCTAGTTTTAACACCAATGCTAATAGAGCGAGCAAACGAGTCCGCACTACTTTCACTGACGCTCAGCTTCACGTACTGCACAACAGCTTCTTCATGGACTCGAATCCCGACGGTCAGGATCTGGAACGGATAGCCAAGGTGACCGGCCTGTCGAAGCGAGTCACTCAGGTCTGGTTTCAAAACATGCGGGCCCGTCACAAGAAGAATCTTCTGCAGAAACAGAGGAATCTGGAAACTGCGCCGACTATAAGGGTCTCCATGACATGGTTAGTCTTGCACTAGTTAATTATTTGGTTAGCTATCAAAAGGTAGTAGTAACTACATTCATGTAAAACTAGTTGTTGTAGTTTGCTTAATCTGCTAGCAGAATTAGCAAGTTAAGGAGAATAGATAACCTGCTACGAGATTAGTAATATCTAAGCACTTAGCACGACTGTCGTCATGTAAATAAACACATGGCTTATAGCTTAATTTGTCTGGTTGCTAAATCTACACGGTTCTTATGGTTCTATAGCTGCTAACTAGTTTAAACTACTGAGCTAGAAGACGTAGTATGGCACTACCAGTCATGACAGGGTGGCAAGTTAAACAGCAGTCGCAGTAGTATACACTTGCTAGTAGTTTATTCTTATCACTAACCATCCAAAAGCCTTGCTAAAGTACGTAACCTTGTCTTGCTAACATACCAGAGGAAGGTAGCGTAGTCAACTGCTATTAGCTACATACTAGAGTAAGTAGTCAAGGCCTACGTTGTGCTGGCCTATTTCAGTAGTTAGCGTGGTAAAGTTCCCTAGTTCTTAGTAATTTATTTGGCTCACTGGGTTGCTAATTTGTTAGCAGTAGCAAATGATGCTACTGTGCTACGTCTTAAAAGCTAAAACCTATTAAAATTACTAACTAAAATCAAGCTCATCCGGCAATGTTTTAAACTAGTCAGTTAGTTACATAGTAAATCTCCTGTCTTATTGTACAACTACCGTAAACTTGATTTCAGTACCTTAAAACTGCTGCAGTTGACTAAATTCCTGGCGCTAACTTGTAAGCAACTGTTAGTATAGTAGTATAAGACGACTCCTGGTTAGCTATACTTACTAGGTTTTACTAATTGTGCTAACTTAAGTCAAATAATACTTGCTATTTAATAATACGGAGAAGTTGACTGACCATGAGCATAATCGAGAGTATAATGAGAGTTCGTTCCGAACAGTCGTCGAGAGCAGACGTGTCTTACTGAAGCTCTCGTTCTCAGCCTGGTCGTTGCGAAAAATCTTGTTTTTTTCGTCCATCTTGCCAAATTCAGTTTGTGCTTTGTTTCCTTTTTGGATGTTTAACTGCATAGGGGTTTAGTTTTCGGTTTTNTTGCCCTGTAATTTGAATTAAATAAATAAATAAATAAATGAGCATAATAGCACATTTCAAACAAACTAGTTTTAGCTAAGCTAACAAAGTTTCAGTTTTAGCACTAAGGGTTCTCGCTTCGACTACTGCTTTACTAACAAGTATAATCTTACTTATGCTAGAAGCTTCAGTTCTCCTGGGACTTCACCGAAGTATTGCCGACGTGGACGATATTCAGCTAGTGACTAATAGCAGCGATGAACTGCTTAATTAACCGAAACCCTTTCATTCCCGATTCAACTGACTGCTGCTCGCTGCTGTAATCTAGTTAGGTGATTCCAGTTGCTGGATTGCTAGACCACAAAGAAGCTTATAATGTGATTGTAATAGTCAGCGTTCGTTCGTTTAAAGAACACAGAAGTGGAGCAATATGGAATACAGTGGAGCACAGTGGAATTTTGAAATTAATTACAGTCCAAATTAGGATAGTTCGTTGAAACCTTTTGCACTTGTTGGATCAATAGTTAGTGCTAGATAATATTATATTATAATAATTAGATTAATTAAATATGTTATAAAAAATTATAGTTTAAGCGAATATAAAGTAAATTCTCCTTCAAATTAAATTTTTAATTTTTAATTTTTTAAAAACTGTTAAAAATTACGTTAAAAATGGGAGTTGTTGTGATTTCTAGCGAGGAATCCAACACCCTCTGTTGAGTACCACGCGCGTCAAGTGTCTCGAAACAAAAAAGTCAAACCGAGGACAAGTTGGAGAGAAGTTGAAAAACGCCCGCATTTGATTGCCCGCTTAATTGTTCCATGGCTTTCATCTCAGTGTTGTTAATGAGGAATTGTTCAGTTGGGATTGAAGAAGGGGGGGGGGACTTACAATGGAAGTAGCTCTAGAAACTATTCAGTGGTTAGTTAATAATAAGGTGCATTAAAGTTAAAGATGAAGTTATATAAACGTAATTGTGGCTCGAGTTTGATATCCAGCCTAGCTTGTTTGTTCTAGTTGATAACAAAATCCATTTATAGGTTAATAATCGGTTTAATGAGAAAGACTATTTGGTGTATCTCATTCATATCTCTATAGTATTTATGTCTTATAGTTCATTCTACTCCTAGGTTGACCTACATACCGTTGTACTATTGCCACATTGATATGCTATAAAGAATACCTAGGAACTTTGCATGCCATCCGTGTATTGAGGAACTGATTCTGTACTCACTTTCAGCTGCAAGAATTGCAAGGTTAGTTTAGATTAGGTAGGTACATTTGAGAACCGGAATCTCAAGATTCCCGTAAGATCAAAGGTAACCGTACGAACAGGTGTTGCATATGGTTCTGGGTACCTCAGATGTAGTGCCTTGCTGTGGTACCGTCTATAAAAACCAAGTATCTATACATCCATCTTTCTATCTATCCTTTCTATCTGTCTATCTATCTATATACCTTTCTATCTGTCTAACTATCTACTTGTCTATATGTCTATATATATCTTTCTGTCTTTCTGTCTGTCTGTCCATCTATCTTTCCATCTGTCTACCATTATATCTATCTTTCCATCTATCTATCTGTCTTGTCTATATGTCTATCTATCTATCAATACATCTGTCTACCATTATCTGCTGTCTATCTATCTTTCCATCTATCTATCTGTGTGTCTGTCTGTCTGTCTGTCTGTCTCTTTTTCTCTCTCTATCTATCTATCTATCTCTCTATCTATCTATCTATCTATCTATCTATCTATCTATCTATCTAGCAGTTATAGGGAACAAATAATTAGTTAAGCTGCGAAATGAAATTATACAAATAGCTCGATAAATACTGTATATATCTTAAGAGGTATATTACCGATGTTAAGCTGCAACTCATCCCACGAACGAATCTATGACTAACTGAGTTACAAAATGCATTAATTCCTCCAACAAGTCAAATGAACAAAATGCATCTTGGAAAAATAGCTTTCGTAATAGTAACAAGCTATTTCAATAAACCAGCTTACACAACCTATTAAAACTATTACGTAATAACGCATAGTAATTATATTACTTGTTCTGCCAGCTAGCCAGCTATCTAACAAAAGCTATAACTAAAAATATCTAGCAAGATTATTATTGCCCGTTTATTTCTTTAATAGCCAGATCGAACTACTTAACGGTTAGAATTCAGTTCATTAACTATTAACATTAGTTACCAACCAAATTGTATCATTAGCTCGTATATACATAGTAAGTACGTTGAGAGCCAAGAACAAGAACCAACGCTAAACTACTGAATAGTTATAGTCAGTAGCCAATTTACTGCTCATTTGGGTTAATTAGCAGTTAGCCTGCACAGTTAGCGTCCATACAGACTAAAGGGAGAGGATGCACAAAGCCGTCTGGTTAGCAACAGCGATTTCCGTTTGGAAACTTCAAAGGGCGTGGTAAAAGGGTTTCGTCACCTAACGGCCAGGGCTGACTAGGTCAGCGACCTTGGGAAACGACCTCGCGTGACCCCGTTTTCTAGAACGGTACATGCGGAGGGAGCAAAGGGAATCACGTGGTGAGCGAGTGATATACTGGCCTCGCCTATACTACCATGAGGTCACTGGCGACCAATAGGAAAAGAGGTCGTACGAGGTCACATGAAGTCACCCGGCCGCGAGGTCACTGGCCTTTACCGTTGCTCAACTCTGCCAAGTGAAGCCTTGGTCACGTACCAACGGGGTACCAAAATGAACAGAGGCGGGGTCAACCGAGGTCAAAGGTCACGTGGGGTCAACCTAGGTCAATTTGATGCGTGAAACCTTCATATATCGAATAAGTAAACCGCATGGGTTTCTATTATGAATAAACAGGACATTATAGGCCAACATTGGCTGAGTTCCAATTGAACTTCAGGCGAAGTTCCGATAGTTTTAAGGTCATATGAGGTCAACTGAATGTCTTTTGAACGATGATGAAGTTATATGCGGTCATAGGTCAAAGTTTACTGACCTCGATTGATATGGTCATTTTCAAGAATTCAACAATTATATTCCTGCAGTTTTAAGGTCGTACAAGGTTGATAATGAAGTCGATGATAAAGTTATACAAGGTCATAGGTCAAAGTTTACTGACCTCATCCCGTTCGCTTCTATACGTGTCATCCAACGGTCAATGACACATGTTTAATTTTAAAACTGCGGGGCTAACCCCCATGTGTACGTGCCGAGGTCATGCGAGTTCATACTGGGTTTCACGCTCAGGTCAAGAACCCGCGAGGTCGACGCACCCCCGTCCCCTCACCCCCCCCCCCCCCTCCCGCTCCTACAAGGGTTGAAACCCTCCAACTTTCCCTTGGATATTTGCTTTCTCTTTACATGTGATACTGGATTTAACTATGCATCATTAAACTGTAATACAATATAATTAAGTGAGCATTCAATCGATAAGGATTCTAGACAGATAGAGCATCTTAAGGTTACAATAATAAACTATTGTTAATAACACATATCCTGTTTCATAACTGTTAATAAGAGTGCGATTTTCCTTAAACTGTTATTTTAATAAGAACAAGACACTTAACTGTAATCCAATTTACGTAATCAAGGTACATCCGAGAATAAACCAGCTTAAAAGTTCGAATCACGAACTGTGTTTTTTTACGTTGGAAATAACTGTTTTTAAAACGATCGAGTTCTCCTAAACGTCATTTCAAAGTAAGGAATCGGAAATAACTAAACCAGTTTGGGGATAAATTCAATTCGATTCATTCGGAAAGCAAACGTGAAAAACAAAAGTTCGCTCAGTTTTATAAATAGATGAAAGTGAGGGGGGAACCTTGTTTGAAAGGGCGGAGTTTCTTCTGCACAAGGTAGTTCAGGGTATTGCCGCCAGGTGGCGCTGCGATCGGCCGCCGACTATATAACCACCGGACCTTTCCCCCCAGTCGATCACCATTGCCTTCGAGTCTCTTCTCCGCCGAGTACCTGAGTTTGGTCAGCAAAAACGTTTCACTGCGTCTGAAAACACTGCGAAAAACAGCCAATACACCATGGAAGTTGCCGAACGCCCAGTGCTCGCTTTTCCCAGCGCATCTGCCCGGGAAATCTCCTTCAGCGAGGAAGATCTGTCCCTCCGCCAGCGCAAATTGGAAGAAGCCAAGAAGCAGATCACTGCCATCGACAGAAAGATTCACGAACAGCAGGTCATGCTCAGACGTCTCTCGTCTAAACCGCGCTTTCATAAGCTCCAGTACGTCCTCAAACACCGGGTTGCTGTTTATTCAGGTAATTTTATTAATTCCACGTCCCTTGTTTTGAATCTTGTATGTAAAAATAAGGAAAACTAGAAACCAGGATTGAAAGTTTGAACCGTTTGTAAAATTTGGGTAACGGTAATGCAGAAGTAGGCGGGGCTTTTCATCAATGGGGTCGACAAAACAACATGCGGCGTTGCCAGATTTCGGAATCGATTTATTCCAAAATTAATTTTTTAATTTTTTTGACAATTACAGGTCTGAGATCGGTTTACATGAAGTATTGCTGCAACCTTCAAGAAGAAATCAGCCAGCTACAAAACTACTGAAACGCCGAAGTCCCAGTTGAATTAGTTTTTCAGTGTTTAATGTTTGTGTAATTTCGTTTAAATGCGTGTCGTTTTTTTTCAAAATCTGTCGCCGCTGCTTTTGGCCAGAACAACCAGACGAATCGAAACTGCCCCCATTGTTGTGTCTCGTTTGTCATCGTAAATTGTTGCTGATGCAAACGTGTACCGTAATAGTGTAAGGAAAAGTGCATTTTTTTGTGTAATTGCGTCCTTTTCTGTGTGTTAATTTTTTCTGCGTCGTTTTGAGCTGCGTCGAACTTGTACGATGGACGCGGAAGTCGTCACGGAGGAAGAAGCGCTGGTGGTCGTCGAGTTTGCGGGCAACTCTGGAGAAGAGGCACTGAAACAGGAAGATCCCTACTTCAAAGTCATCGGGATTGACACGGAAGAACCAGTGATGCAGATCGGAAATCACCTCTTCGCCGGCGAGTTCTGCAGTACGCTCGGCACCGAGCTGCTCTTCCAGGCCAGGGAGAACGACGAAACCGTGGATCGCATTTTCGAGGAAAAGAGTTCCTTTGTGCTCGAGTATTTGGCCAAGACCAACAAGAAGTTGGTGATGAAGCGCGTGTTCGCTTTACCAAAGGAAGCTAAAAAGCAAACGGGAAACGAAGAACGGCCTTCGACTGCAGACGCCAGTGTGCAGCCCGTTTCCAAGTGAATTTGAATGTTTTTCCCCTTGTTCTTTTCATGTATTGTTTGCGTGTGTGTAAGTGTGCGAAATTGTACGAATGGTGTTTTGAAGTCGAAATAAAGAAGACTGTATTCACATTACTTGAGTGTATTTATTTGAAATTGAAGTTACAGTTATGATACAAGATACCAAGTATTGTATCCGTTTTAGTGACACAACAGCATGGCATGGTGACGTCATTATATTCGACCCTACCGATCTGGCCGTTGGCGATTGGCCGGCAACCAGTCGCGGGGTTTTAAACCGGTTTTCAAATCTTCTGATTCGATCGGATCTACTCTGCGAATCTCTTACCTGATTCCAGAGGGGGATGGGGAATCAAACTCTTCATCAAATTATCCGAGATTCTGAACGTTAGATTCATAAGATCTCACTTAGAATGAATTGTGATGTAAACAAGGCATTACAATAACTCAGTAATTCCAAATGTTCTCAGTTTTTTTTCAAATTGTCTTTTACGACAGGCAAAAAAACGAATTTAAAAAATGGGCGCGGTTGTCACCCATCAATGAAAAGTGGGCAGACAAGGTAAGGTTATTATAGATAATTGAATGAAATTGTCGTATTCTTATTATATACAAGCAAATGAATTAGAGATGAACTAGGTCTGCTAATTAATTTCTCCCAAACGATTTCGTCGCATCCAAACTTGTCTCCGCCGGGGTACAGATAGATTATACAGCCGCTCATGGTTTTCCTTTCATGTTTTTACAATGGCCATTGAGGTGACTATATAATTTGCTGGGTAATGTACTTAACAGTTGGTATTTTATGGTTCCAAATATGGTCCAAGACGTGTTCTTTCGTTCCAAAGACGGTATTTGAAACGTCAGCTGTAACCTCTAACCTCTGTACTTCCGTAAGAAGTATTCGAAGAACTCTGGTGGTGAGCGAACAGGGAGAACCTCACCCGAACAGACCCATAGATGAAGGTTTCTTAGAAGGTGCCCCAGCTATTGTTTACTGCGGGAATGCTGCATGTTTTGAATCTTGTTAGATAGCACGGACGGCTTGCGGTGTTTAGATAACTGTAGAATCCTTCCCTGTACTGATCCATTGGAGGATTGAAACCAGTCTTCCTTGATTCTCAGAAGATTGGCGTTTTAACCGAACGATATTTTTTAAACCTTGATTCCTCTTGTAATGAAAAAAATTCTTGCCTTTCTTTACCATTGATAGTTTAGAATCCAGATCCCTTCATTCCTTCACACTCGTTCTTGTTCTCGGAACTGAGCGACTGTTTACGCACGCTCATTCCCCCCTCTTTTTGTGTAGATCTGACATGACCGTGTAAGAGATTAAATACCAGCAAATGTCAAACAAAAACCTTCAATTATGTAAGACACTTTAATGGAACACCGACGGCCCTCATTTATATCCTATGTTTGTAGATATTATAAATGGCCTGCTTTTCGGAAACATATCACTGGCCAACTTCCGTTGCATAGAACCCATTATCAAGGATGTGTCTCACGCCCTGTCCAGCATATATCTGTTTATATGTAAACGGATTCTATGGAATATTTCGTTTATCTCTCTTACAGAGAAAATCGCTTCTTTTACACCATCACCACATACCTAGATACTACAGTTTTATTGGTTCTGATGCATCAAAGTGCACTTTTGTTACAAGGCTAAGGAATTTCACTAGGATATGCGAAAAGCTGACCTAGCACTGGAACTACGTCTAGAATGAATAATGGAAGGTACCAATAAGCATGGCATTAGGTTAAAAACAAGACAAATAGTTCATTACGCTTGGTTAGGCAAACGTTTCAAGCAGACGGAGCATTTCACTGAGTCTGGAGCGTTCGCAAAAGGCCGCGTTCCATCAGTGGCGATAAAGGTGTTGGGAGTATGCTCCAGGAGAACCTCGTATCCAAGATCGTTTACACACAGATACTGCAAAATGTACATGAAGGAGATTGTGGTTTTATTTAGTTGTAGAAAGGTTCTGCTAACCTGCGTTAATTCGTTAACGTTTTCCGTTAACTCGTAACTATATATACTGTATAGTCGTAACTGTTTTTGATGGCTTCTGCTATGGTTTCTTCCTCCAGTAGCTTCATGAGTGCAACGTTCTCTGCACCAGTCACAGAAGGATGCGTCGCACTTACAAAGGAATACCCAACTTTGCCATTGATATGGCCGTCAACGAATGTAGCGTTCCTAACAGGGACAAGCAATGAGTAACTACTGTGTTGTTTAACAATGCTCGTTGTAAGGTGTATAGATACAAAGCCTCTTTTTCCACGAACTCCAGATATTCGATGATGTAAGACAATCCACCAAGATCGCCCTCTATCTCGCACGGTGCTTCTCTGTAGCACAAGCTCGCAGCAACGAAGCGTCCCTCATCATTCACTTCCGCAAGGCTGTTGATGAAGAACAGTATAACGATATATAGGGATAGATAGTTAGATAAACAGATAGATAGATAGACAGACGGACAGTTGTATTGAGAGTTGGGCAGATCTACCTATCATCTTGATGACGGTAGGGCAGTATGCGTACCTGATGTTACTATCAATAAAAGCATCCCACAATACAGTCAACAAGAGTTGATAATCCTCCTGGGTAGCGTTGACACAAACCGCAAGGTTTTCCTTCCGCTTTCAGCTTTGTAACTTTATATTTGGTAGGTTGAGTAGTAGATGATCCATTTGCGTTCTTGAAATCGCGCATGAGTTGGACAATATCCGCCAAGTTCGAAGCTGCGACGAAATCAGCTATCTCTGCTCATTGCAATGAACAGAACGCTAGTAATAAAAACCAAAGATTCGTGGGTAATTTCAAAAAGCAGAATCACCAATATTGTAGCCACGATTCCCAAGTTCCATAACAACTGCAACAGCATCCAGTGAAGATCCGCCCAAGTGGAAGTAGTTATCGGACAAAGCTCGTCGTTCAGGCAAATGAGGACCCAAGACAAAAGTGGATACAACCAATCAATATGTTCGCGTATTTCTTCAGGCGTCCGGTTAACTCACTTGCGTCGTCATTCAGAGAAACCTCTGTTCATCAGTTTTAGATATTTTAAGATAGTCGGTATAATAAGAAATTTGATTTTTATCCAGAGTAGTACTTTGCTTCGCCAAAGTTTCTTCGTACATCCAAAGGAGAACTTGACGATCAACCTTTCCGTTAACCAACAGAGGGATGGTCTCCACAAGCACAATCTTTATAATAATAAGAGATACCTTAACCTTAGTTACAAAACTGATGTTAAAAGTATTCGAAAATGTAAAAATTGGTGAAGTAAACCTTGGGGATCATGTATGAGGGTAGCTTCATCGCCAGGGATCTAGTAAAATCTGGGTAAAACTGGGGTAGAGATATATCGCGCAGCCGCTCAGTGGTTTGCCTGGTTTGTGATGGAGCAAACTGAGCTGATTTTCAAGAAAAACAGTACAATTGCTGGTCGAGTTACTTACCGATGGGTATTTTGTGGTTCCAATTGTTCTTCAGGACGTCTTCTTTGGATTCAAAGACGATAATTTTAACATCAGCTGTAACTTCTGTACTTCCGTAAAAATTGCATAGCTTATGTATGCCACCAGTAAACCGTTCGAAGAATTCTAGCGCCAAATTAACAGGAAGAACCTCACCGGAACAGACCCAGAGGTGAAGGTCTTCCAGGAGGCGCTCCTCCCTGGTTTGGCCCATGTAGCTTAACATACAAGTTAGAAGCGAAGGTACCAGTGTTAAGCGCGTAATTCGATGTTCGTGAAGGATATGTATAAACACTGCAGGATTCTATACCTGATGTTTAGGAACCATGACGATAGGAACACCCTTAAGTAAAGGACCTCAGATTTCGGCGATGGAATCTACAAAAGTGCGAGTAGTCTTCGCACAGCAAGTTTCGTTCTCAGCGTAAGGTAACCGAGTCCATTTCCAGATAAGCCGTAGCATGATCGATTCATGAGAGAGTCAAACACCTTTAGGAGTTCCAGTGCTTCCCGAAGTGAAGAGAACTACAGCAACACAATGTGAAGATTTCTGTGGAATGACATATTCGTCTTTGGGATTCATTCGAATGATATCTTCGATGTAAACCACGTGGCAACCTGCATCGTGTGCTGCATCACCAAACTTGGAGCCAGCCTGTTTGGACGTAACTGCGAAGAGCGGTTTTGCATCTCGCAGAATGCGCGAAACGCGATCACGAGGAACGCTGACGTCTATGGGCAAATAAGCTGCTCCAGCTCTCAGAATCGCTAGAAGCAAACTTACCTCTTCGATGTTCGGGTTCAAGCCTACAGCGATAATCTCGTCGCCGTCTTGATTAGGTAACAGCTGATTCGTTACAACGTATTGTCGCAGAATGTGGGCCCATTGCTTCGATTGAATGTCCAGCTCGCGAAATGTTGCACGCGATCCCGAAGAATCCGTCACAGCGACTTTGGTTCTAAGATCAGGACGTTCCTCGAGGAGTCGGGAGAAACTAGCGTGAAGTTTAGGAACGTTTAGCTGATCTTCTGTCAACTCAGGACCCGTTAATTTGGCAAACGGTATGTCCTCCATGACTGAAACGAGGTTGTGCGGTAAATGCAACAAGTTCCTTTAGAAATTGGTTTCTTATAGACTTTAGCTAAGAACACCCGTCATCTTAATACTACAAACTTGATTCATCGCACGTTGCCTAGTTGATTGTTTCAACTCTGTATACTTATCATAACCCTAAGTTGATTTCGTGATTCGGAAACTTAGCTATTGTTTACACAGTATCCATGTTCTTAAAAACCGAGGTGAAGAACGCGGGAAAAAAACATACTGCGTTTCTTATCAAAGAAATTAATTGGCTTTACTTTTCCAGTACCCAGTTCTTTGCAATATTCCTCGAGTGATAATGAGGCAAATACAACAAGTTTTTATTCTTCATCAGCCATTGGCTTTTTCGAATTTTGCACAGGTTTTTGTCGTTGCAAGATTGCAGCAACTCGAGCTGGTCTTATAAATTCTTCCAAATATACATCATCATAAATTGAAGCGATCTATAGAATCGCTCCCTGATTTTTAACCGCCGATAGTCGCATGAACCATGAAGTCTCATATCCTTAAGATGGTAAAAACGTATTTACAGGCTATTATTTAAGATATATAATACTGCTTACAAGTGCGGCGGAATGTTGCAGGTAAGTTTACAGTAAACATCTGGTGCTCCCCATCAATGACATGATTCATTGGGCCTCTATATATGAATAGTATTTCAGTGCCTTTCAAATATTTTTTTTCTGCTCTACATTGTTCTCGAAACTGGACGTTTGTTCAGGTGTATTCAGCTTTCCCTTTGTTTGTTAATTCGCTTGGCGTGCGAGAAAATCAACCTGAACGTGGCTAATAATACATGTGTCTTGGCTTAATTCTTTTAATATGTGAGTCTTATGAATGCGGAGAAGGTATAAGAGATTTAAATTTGAGTGTTTTTAAACAAATATCATAGTTACTAGCCATAGTATCTATCCTTAGATTTATACATAGAATTGGTTTCACTGTTACAGAAATTACATAACTATCCAGCATCGTTACTTGAGCATATGATTAACACTATTAACTAATAACCACATTATAAAAGCCCCTACGGTCTTTAATTTATACCCTCAAGGTCCTGCGATGCCGCAAACACCTTAAGCCGCCATTGCTTCTGGTCAGGTTCGTATATCCGTCCCTTCTTCTCGTGTATTTTTTTTCTCCTCTTCACGGGCAATTGACTTCTGGGTTCACTGTCCCTTCACCAAGCAAGCTGCTCGAAAATAAAAGTGAGGCACAACACCAGTATGACTCGAGCTTCCTCAATCCAAACATGTATTTTCAGATTTTCTTCCTGTTTTGACTGGTAAAAAACCTTCGTCAAAGACAAACAAGTGACCATGAATACTAACCGGTTATACAAAACAACCAGTCTCGTTATCGTGAGCACTTTCCTGTTATGGGCATATCTGACGGTGCTAAACTATTCCAACCTGTTGATAACAACGTACGGAGGAATCAACTCCGAATCGTCACAAATCACGTGGAAAGATGCCAGGAAACTCAAGTCTATTCTAGTCTGGAACGGATATTACCGAATCGAACTTTCCAGCTTCGGATTGGGTCATGAAGCTTTCATCTCCAAATCATGCCCTGTCAGTAATTGCTTTGTAACGCGGGATCGATCCACTTTTTCAAACTTAACTCAGTTCGACGCCATTCTGTTCAATATTCCGGTGCTGCACAAGAAACGGTTCCCATCTGGGCTACCTAGAAGTCCTCACCAGCGCTACATCTTCTTTTCTCAAGAATCACCCAATTACAACGAAGAAGATCTGGATAACTACCGAGGTTTCTTCAACTGGACCATGTCTTATCCGTCTCATTCTGACATCCAATACGGTTATGGAAGGATTACGCGTATGCAGGGGCTGGAGACCAGAGGCGACGCGTTGCAGCAGACGACGAATTTCGCCGCGGGCAAGGCCCGACTAGTCGCCTGGTTTGTCTCCCACTGCTACACGTACAGTCGGCGTGAGAAATACGCTCATTACTTGCAAAAATACATCCCGGTCGACGTCTACGGAGGCTGTTTTTCGGCCCTGACTTGCAGTTACAACGACACGGCGGCCGTTTCGGAGCCGTCGTGCTACCAGATGTTGGACAAACGTTACAAATTCTACTTGTCTTTCGAGAATTCCTTCTGTAAAGATTATGCGACCGAGAAATTCTTCAATATTCTTCAGTGGAACGTCGTCCCCGTCGTACTGGGTGGAGTGGATTACTCGAAACTAGCGCCACCTCACTCCTATATCGACGCGTCCAAGTACAGCCCCAAGGAACTGGCTGCCTACTTGAAACTGTTGAATGAAAATGACACTCTGTACAACGAGTACTTTCGGTGGAAGCCGTATTACCGGGTCGAATCCGGTTACGACGTTATGGGCAGAGAGGCTTTTTGCAAACTCTGCGAGAAACTCAACGATGGTGAGGAGCCTACCAAAGTGTACGATGATCTGAACCCCGCGTGGTCTAGCTCAACTCAATGTAATAATCCCAAGTATAAAGGTGTTCTATCTCTTCTGGGTTTCCTTAAATAACATGTCTGTGGTAATCCCAACATTTCGTTTGATAACATTTGATTCAAACATTGGTTCCTTATGCCCAGGTCTGAAAACAAAGTGAAAGCCAATTATGCAAAAAGTGTTTACGAAATATCGACCCCTTGTTGTTTGCTTTCTTCGTGAGGGCGCCATTTTCCGCGCTCCCCCTTCATCCGGCCAACATAGGAGGGTTCAAGGCCGTTCACTGGATCGCTCACCCCCCCCCCCCCGTGAACAACCCTGTCTGACCCAGATGTTACTTTCACATGTCAATAAAGTAAGAGGTCGACAATTAGTAATCGGTTTATTATTCAACACACAGATTTAAGGAAAAACCAGAATATTGTTGTTCCCAATAGCACTGCGCCTTTTCGTTTTCTATCCACGAAAGGAGAGATTCACAAAACCAGGATAAATTTATAGTTATAAGAAAATAATTGCAGTGCTATCCTTTCAAACAGAAGTGGGTTCCAAATTACGACGAGGAGAAAATATGGAAAGACTGGATGACTATATAATTCGAGAAATTTCGTTAAAAACAGGGGGGGGGCAGAGATAAAAAGGAGGGACAGAATATACGGGCAGGGAGGGTGGATGGTTGGTGGTTGAGTTGACACAGGGATCATATAGAGTCTGACTCGAAAAATAGTAAGAAAATATAGAAAGATGGCAGTTGGCAAAACGTTTTTGCACTACAGCACGATCATTTTCAGGCAGGCTTATCGGCACTGCCGCTGCTCTCGTTTCTCTGGCAGATTGACTGCTGAAGAGCTACCGGGGTCAGCCATTCCTGCGGCAGGCAGCGTTCCAGGAACGGGATGCAAGTACTGAGATAGGCGAGCCGGTTGACCCACGATGGGACCTCTTTGCCGCACAGAATCTGGTTTTGAAAACGGCAAACAAAGAATCATTATCCGGTCTAGCGTAAAGAAGGCGTATATTCTTACAGAAGTAAGGGCACTAGAAAAATGGTTGCAGTTGCGGGTCATCAGATGGTACTTGTCGCCGCGGAATTCCTTCCCGAGCTCCTGGATTAACCGCTGGATGTCTGCTTCGGTGAAGTCTGTGTAACCCAAGTGAATAGCTTGCCTGTAACGTACAACAAAACAACAACATGTGACCAACACTTCTGGCATCGTTCAAAATCGTCTCTACTTGAATTTGAACTGCTCTCCTAGCTCTTCCGAGTCCCGCGGGGCGATATCAAAGATGCCGGAAAACTGAAACGGGTGACCTCCGTACGCGTACTCTATTGAAACAAACCAAAAATCAAACTTGTTGGCTAGGGGTTGACGGCGTACTGAACTGCCACCTGTTCCGTAAACCTCGATGCCCGAGTGGAAAACTCCGAGTCCTAGAGACGACGTGTAGCCGTTTATCCAGTACTATAATGAATAGTAGACTCGAGACTTAATTTCCGATTACATTTAATGTCATGAAGATTATATATACCATGTCATAAACGTTAACGATAACTGGTTCTCGTGCCATGTTACTGAGAAGTGCGCTATGTTCGTCCCCTTGGTGAAGATTCCCGAAGCAGTTCAGCGACCGAAAGTTGCAGTCGTTCATTTAATAACAGTTTGACCGGTTAATTTAATTAATTGGCACTGGGTTTCATAACTAAGCCACGTTACGTGTATATATTTTCTTAAATAAAACACACAGAGATAAATACGATAAACTCTGGCCAAGTATGAAGAGTTTGACAACGTAAATAGCCACCGTTGCTTGTATATCGAAAACGGTCTGAAGGTTAGGTATCGATTATGAACAACAATGATCGCAGCGTTGCCATGTCTTTGAATTAAGATAATATAACTATATAATTTATAACAAAGAACCTAAATAAAGTCATTATATTATAGATAAACATAGTTAATGAGTGTGATAATCAATTTATAATTCAGAAATTATTGTTTGAACGGATAACCGGATGAACCAGAATGCAAAAACCATGTGACTCACCGCGTCAATTTACATGGCAATTAAGTGCGCGTGGAATGACCGCTAACATAAATATACCATATTAGTGGTAATATGAAAACAATTATCTTTCATTGGAGTTAACTTTAACTTGATTTTGTTATCTTTTCCCATTCGGACTTGTATATTTTCGTTAACATTCAGATACAAACCTTGTCATTCAATGAAATAATTTAGATAAGGCACTAAACGCCATCTGGTGGCCGGTAAAGCAAGTACGTGCAGTTTTGATATTTTAAGTAATAGAAATTAACTTGAAACATCAATTTGAAATATTGCGTACATATTCTGGCCAATGAATGGAAGTATTCATCATAACATCAGTGAATATTGATCTTAAAAAATAAGGGATAGTTTCTTCACAAGATTAATTTCTTTTACTGAAACTGACCAACATTGACGAGCAAGAAAAAAATAGTTCTGAATGGTAGAATACTACGGATCTCCTTAACTTTAGCATTTTATTTTGGCAAAACTAACCACCCGATTTGAATGAAACTTGACTTGGGTATAAAGTACTACTAGTTCTACACCTAGTAATTTTTTGGCTGTTCTATCTTTGAAAACATGGGCGCCATAAGCGATTAACTTTTCCCCAGCAAGAACTAAATGAAAAAAAAGAAAAAAACTTTGAATGAACTAATATTTGAACATGAAATTGTACTTTCAATGAAACTACCAAGTTCCCGCCAAATCCTATAACCTAACAATGTGGACTGAATACGGCATACGGTATACCATTACGTGATGTATAGTCATAATTCTCATATTATGGAACCTAAAGGCATTTAGTATACTTTGTGATGTTCTTACAAATGTGATAGCATGAAATTCATACAAAAATATGTTGTTTTCCCGTTATGGTCTTATATCGATATTAATAAAGTTGTAGTACTCCCACATTTACAAAGATATAACAACCCAAAAAATACTGAATGTCAACCTAGAAGTACTTAAGATACCTGCAAAGTTTTGTTTGAATCGGCTCGTAAGTTTTGCGTAATAAAATCCTAAACATCAACCTCGACAATAACTTTCCGCCATTCAAAACCTCTGGCCATGGTTCTAGACTGCAGTTACTTATTCAGCATACTGAAAACCGTGATGTGTATTTCTAGTGCCTCCACCAATCCTATCTTGCCTGTAGCAGCAGCAAGTTATAGGGTAGACGCTGGATTTCAGACATTAGCATGTTAATCTATATATGTATCTATGCTGTGTTTGTCTAGTTGTCTATCTATCTATTTATGCATCTATGTATCTATGTATCCATGTATCTATCTATCTATCTGTCTATCTATATATCCATCTCTCTCTCTCTCTCTCTATCTATCTATCTATCTAGCTTTCATTCCAACTATTAGTCTGTCTATCTGTCTATCTATCCATCCGTCTGACTATCTATCTGTCATCTATTTATTATTATCTGCCTATCTATCTATCTACCTTTCATTCTAACTATCAGTCAATCTATCTGTCTATCTATCTACCATCTATCTATCCTGGATATCTATCTGCCTAAAATGTCAACAGGTTAAACTGATTAGAATAATGTAATTATCATTAAAGAGAATCAATGATTAAGGTTTAGAAACTGCCTTTATAGGAATGTGGGGTGTAAAGATAGAGCGACGCCGAGATGAGCTGGTTCAAGCTGCTAACAAATGCTCGACAATGGACAAGGTAGCAAATACGGGAGAGATCAAGACAACCTGGCGGAGTTCGTCTGGCCCTTCGCCAAAACAGACGTGGTAAGCGTGGGACTCGTTACAGTTACGCAACCGCTAATTAGTTCTTTTAAACAGTGTTTAGATCAATATCTGAATCAACAACATCATTTCAGTATAATATATGCAGCGTTGACTTGTACACAATCAATCAAAGAAAGTAGTTTTCACTGCCATAAGATAGATTAGATAGATAGAATAGATAGATAGATAGATAGACAGATAGACAGACAGATAGAAAGAAAGAAAGATAATAATAATAATAATCTTGACCGTGTATTTTTCTTTTACATTGCTTAACTTAACTTAACTTCCCGAGTCCGAGTCCCTTGATTGCCCCACCTTCGTATAGGGAATCGAACCCGGGACTCCTCGGTCAAACGGCAGGGTCACTACCGCCGGGCCAACCTGGCCAGAAAGAAAGATATACAGACAGACAGACAGACAGGTAGATAGATAGTTGGATAGACAGATAGTCAGATAGGTAGATGGATAGATATAGATAGATAGTCAGATAGGTAGATAGATAGAAGGATAGATAGATAGATAGATAAATAGATAGACAGATAGATAGATGGATAGATGGATAGATGGATAGATGGATAGATAGATAGATAGATAGATATATAGATACATAGATAGAAAGAAAAATATTCATACAGACAGATAGATAGATGGATAGACAGATGGATAGATAGATAGATAGACAGATAGTATAGTCAAATAGGTAGCATAGATAGATAGATTCCCATCCGAAAGCGCAAAGGAGAATACAATACGACACAGATAGAAAGGCTGACAGATGGATAGATGTATAGATGTATAGACAGATAGATAGATAGATACATAGATCACTTATAATTTTGTCTCTGCTTCTTAGATGGCTCACGACAGTTACTTTTGTAACCCATCGAAGGACCTGCGGCAGTTTGTAGGAGAGGTTTTCAACAGACCGTGGGGTCGCCAGCTAGTCAAGTCATGTCCCCAAGAGTGCAGACCTGAAGACCATCGGGACTGGGAATACTGTTGAACCAGTCATGCTCCTATGTTATACGTATCATCGTTAAGTAAGTTTAAAAATATAACGTGTTATTTTCGCCATTTTAGCAACGGTTTTTTTTTCAAGAGGATCGCGTCATTGTTGAAAAATTGACAGGAGCCAAGCTCATCCCGAGTTGCAAATATTTAAAGTTCAAATCCGACTATAGTTTTACGCATGTTGGTGCGAGTACACGTCTTGAGAAAGATCAATGTAGTTGCTGTTATTAGTTCAGTGGTGTACTTAATGACAATCATATAAGCCAATAACCAACGGACGTCAGTCTTACAAATATCATAGATTTAAACTACTAATGTTGAGTTAAAATAGTACCCAATGCAAACACCAGCAGGTCGAGGACCTGCTGAATGTCCTTCTACGAGCCATCTTCCTGCTGGATTTGGGCGAATATCAGCAGTTTCAGTAGTTCCTACCTCCATAAACAACCATACCTCGAACCATAGGGCTGGTTGAACGGCTAGTTTTTGCACTGGGTATTATCAGTAGTGATTAGAAATCAAGTTCTCTCCTTGGGAAGCTTCATTCCAGAACCTTACAATAGATGGATACAACCTTACAATGCATTAATGTGTATTACATACTCGAAGAAGGGGAGACCACGTTGAGAAGGCCTTGCCATTAAAGTGCCACTTGCAGCATGACCTTGAGCCAAAGCCAACGACCTTTGCTTTGAGCTTATACTTCACAAGGTTGAAAACATATCGCCAAATCTACCCTAGAGGCTATGTTGCAAAGACTCCTCTGCCAAAACATTCCTGACGGGCAATCTTTCGCTAGTGTCCCAGTTGATGTGTAGTTCTGTGGCGAACCTCTCGCTTGTATAAAAGCTACAAGGTTTGAATTTATTGTAATTTTGGTAATAATTAATCGATACTTGTTGTAATAATCGATATTGTCCTATAACATGTAATTGGTAATCTACAAGGTAATGAAGTTTTCACAGGTCGAAAGCCGAGTTGACCATATCGGCAGGATGGTTATCGCATTCAGTTTTAGCATCTATCATCTGTCAACCCTTCCTGCTCATCTTTGTATATAGATTAGACCCAGGGAAAGGAGTCACTGCAGTTCGGAAACCACAGGAGGATACACCATGCTGTGCTTCAACCGACTTAAATCAGCCCGCGTGAAGCTACTAACCGTATTGCTACTTGCCGGTTTCTTGGTCTTTCACTTCAGCAGGCATTTTTCTACGGGAAATCAGTTCACCGATCTGCTGTACAACTTTGCCGGTCAAGAAACAGCTGACGAGATATTATGTGGATGTCACCGGCATGGAGAAGAACCTCCTGACGCCATGGGGCTGCGCAGTGAATCTTCCACCTGGTGCAGTCAAGACTCGTTCCTGCGAGGAGGTCACCAGAAGGTGGTCGTCTGTTCCGTGTACGGCAATGTAAGCAATGATCAATCACGCATCAGGTACTTTTTGCAGCTGCCCCGACTAGCAGAGAGAATAGCGGAGTACTATCCAGGTATAACTCACTAACTTTAATCAATGCGACTATTAATTACATGAATACTAGGAACTAAAACATAAACTGAATATCTGTATGATGACTGTAACTGAAACCATAAGGATGAAACAAAATAGTTTGCGTATTTTAAAATAATGAATATTCAGAAATTAGTAAAATGAACTAAACTAGGCTAGTTTAGCTTTTCATTGAGAAAATAGTTGGGAAACTTATGATATCCACACCTATCCGTGACATAACTTGGTGCTGCTCTTTTTATTTCGAAAGATGTTGATCAGAACTAAACGTTGCAAATCTTTCTACAGGATGGACAATGCGCATTTACCACAAAATCGAAAGTTACAACTTGTTGGGTGTTTCCATGTTATGCCGATTGTACTGTAACTATACTCACGTGGATCTCTGTAATGTCACCAGATTGTGTCAAAGTGCTGCGGTTGATTCGCTGTCCATCAACGCGTCTTACGTACGTGGAACGGACGCATCCCAGTGGCGCTTTCTTAGCCTTTTCGATTCGCAAGTGGATCACGTGATGAGCAGGGATTCGGACAGCCTTATCCTCGATAGAGAAGTAGTTGCTATCTACGAATGGCTTGCATCGAACTATACTTTCCACGTCATGAGAGACCATCCGCTTCATGGTCACCTAATGCTTGCTGGTAAGTCTATGATAGCCCCGCCGTTTAGAAGCATGATGCAGTCGCTGCAGGATTTTAAAGAACGACCGCTGTTGCAGTCGGTAAAAATCTGCCGGTTACCGAGGGCAGAAAGGCCCCCTCCAACAGTAAAATTTCTTTTAGCGNTATCTATCTATCTATCTATCTATCTATCTATCTATCTATCTATCTATCTATCTATCTATCTATCTATCTATCTATCTATCTATCTATCTATCTATCTATCTATTATCTATCTATCTATCTATCTATCTATCTATCTTTATATCTACTTATCTACCTTCCTATTTAACTACTCATGTATATATCTATCTATCTGTCTACCTATTTATCTATTTATCTATTCTATCTATCCATCCATCTATCCACCTATCTACTATCCGTCTCGTAGATATCAATATCTATCTATCTATACATACATATGTCAGCTTTTTATACACAAGTGTATTAAGCCCAGCTGGCTATGAACATACCGGGTGGCGTCTACTTGACAAGCATATATATCAGTTTATATCTTGTCTCTGTAACTTAGAGGACGATGGTTATATTAATGTAGCAGCTTCGACAGTATATTTTACGCCATCTCTTAAATATCCAGCTTACAAATAAAACGACAGTGTATTTATCTTATCAACTGTATTACTACACTTCTACTAAACAACATGTCGATATCATAAAAGGAATGTGGGGCGCCAAGATAGACCAGCGCCGAGAAGAATTAGTAACAGCAGCGAGAGAAATGCTCCACAACGGACAAGACGGCAACTATGGTGTAGATCAAGATAGTCTGGCGAAATACGTGTGGCCTCTTGCCAAAACAGACGTGGTAAAAACAACATGTTTCTACGACAATTTCCTTCTCGTTAATCCTACATATAGTCCGATTAAATAAGATATAATACACTTAAACTATAAGTGTATACTATATACATCCAAGTACCAGCCTGGTTGCTTATGGAGGCAGGAACTGCTGAAACTGCTGATATTCGCCCAAATCCAGCAGGTAGACGGTTAGTAGTAGGTCGTTTAGCAGGTCTAGACCTGCTGGTTTCTCGATTGGGATACTCGTTATAATAATACGGAATAAATAGCCTAGGACGAAGAAAGCTGGAGATTGCATATTCGTTTCTATCAATGCTTTACAGATGGCCCATGACAGCTACTTTTGCAAGGATTCCTATTACAACGCATTGCCAGCTTTCCCGTTTTTAACCAAAAGAAACAGCTCTCGGTACTTTGTCGGAGAAGTCGTGGTTATCCCGGGTGCCCGCGATCTAATTATGCATTGTCCTCAAGCTTGCAGACCTAAAGACCACCAGGACTGGAAATATTGTTAAAATAACAATTATCGAGTGTCGGAAGTTTCACAGATCACACTAAATTTGCATCTGAGGAACCTCTTTAATGACCGTGTAAACCCTCTACCTGATTATCTTTTTTTTCACGCATAATAATGCAATAGACCAGCACAGTAAACTTTAATGTCAAGAAGTATTTGTAATTAGATGGCTTTAAAATGGTTAAAGGAACGTTGTTAAAAGTCCAGACTATCTACTGCCCCATACGTAAAACACCTTCCAGCATGTTACACACACAACTGCAGATTCCAGCAACGCTTTGGAGAACAAATTTTTGAATTCAGGTGGCTACTTATATGGAATTCAGATTCTTGTTTTTCTAATGTAGATAACAATAATATATTTAACAATGTTAGTCAAACAACATTTAATTTTCTCACAGAAAGCCGGGTCAGAATTTCTCCCGCGGTTTAGTACACTGTGTGCTCGGATCCCACTGCGTCGCCATAGTATCATATACTTTGGTCTCAGGGTCCGTATGGAGTTTCTCGCAGAGATCACAGAAAGCATGGCGACTCATCTGCTGGACTCCAGCCTCAACGTCGTAGAATTCCTTCCAGCGGAAGTACTCGTTGTACAAGGTATCGTTCTTGTCCAGGCTGGTCAGTAAAGAAGCTAGTTCTTTAGGTGAAAGTACGTTAGCGTCTATGTAGGAATGCTGAGGTGCTATTTGACTGTAGTTAGCACCCCCGTAGACGACTGGAACAACGCGCAGTTGCAGGATGTTGAAGAACTTTTCCGTCACGTAATCGACACATAACGAGTTTTCAAAGGACAGGTAGAACTTGTAAGTGTTCTCCAGCATATCATAACATTCTGGATAAGATAACCAGTCTGCATTGTTCCTTTTGCACGAGAGGTTGCCACAACCACCGTAGATATCGACTGGAATGTAATTCTGCAGTTGCTCGACGTACTTTTCCCTCTGACTGGCAGTACCGCAGTGGGAAGCAAACCAGGCGACTAACTTGGTTTTGTTAGCAGCGTAATTAGCTGCTCCCTTGGATATTTCAAATGAATGTTCCGTAACATTCGCAAGACTCTGTTTCCGAGTTACTCTTCCGTACAGTGAACCGATATCCGAGTCTCTTCTGTAACTCATGGTCCAATTGAAGTAGCTTTTGAAATCATGGGAGTTGATGGGCATTGTCGTTGGAGATTCCTGAGTGAAGAAGACGAAACGCTGGAAGGGCTGTCGCTGGAATTCCGGTAGTTTGGAGAGCCACAATTCGTGCATGTTGATTAATATGGCATCGATTTCCAATAGGTTTGCTAGCGACGCGTTTGTTAGGATAATACAGTGTTTGTATTTACAGTCGTTGCTAAGAAAAGCCTGGTAGCCGGTACCGAAAGCCGATGCCTCGATACGGTGCGGACTGTTCCATAACAGGATCTGTTTGAACGTATTCAGGTTGGCTGCCGCATTCACACCTGAAGACGCCTCATGAAGGGCACTTGGGAAGGCAGTGAGATTACTCGGCTCGAAGTACTGATGGTAGAACGATGTTATCCGAATGTTGTACGTGAAGTCGGCTATTACGAGAAGGCCTACTGTGACGGTCAAAAGGGCTACCAGGATGGGAAGTTTCCTAGTCATCGTCCTACAAATACATATATGTTTTAGACTTTCAGTGACCATCTCGTACTCAAGTTACTCTAACACCCATATAGATGGATGAATGTACAGATAAGTAGATAGATCGCTAGACAGATAGACAGCTAGTAGCAAGATAGATAGATAGTTAGATGGATAGATAGATACATAGATGGATAGATAGATAGATAGATAGATAGGTAGATAGACAGATAAATAGAAAAACAGATAGGTAGATAGGATTAACAGGTAGATTTCATTAACACTAACTTCAATAACTTACATAACTTCATTAACGTCAATAATATGCAGCACATTGTGTTCATTGTAAGGTTTTGTGAACTATCCAGCATTATCCAGCACTATCCAGCACTATCCAGCACTATCCAGCACTACCCAGCACCACGTTAACCACTAGGGTGATAACGGACACCAATATCTTATTCATAAATTTTACGTAGTGTTAAACACTTGGTTCAGTAGTAGCTTGACAAGTCTATGCTTGTATTTTGTATAGTATGCTATGGTTGTATTAGAAATGTCAAACTTTTGCTGTGCAGTACACATTGACGTTGAGCACAGGCAATTCACAGACACGTGTAACTTACTACAGTTAATCCCAATGAACTTAAATTAGATCTTATTTTCTCTTATCTAATCATATCTAACATCAAACCATAAGTCTATATATCAATCTAAAATATCAAAAATTTAATAAACCTTAATCACTTCGGTTTAACTCAGTTCAGTAGGAACTCATTTGGTTGTAGTCGTTTCAGAATTGATCGAAACTGTTCAACCATGAATGAACTTGTTTCCATTCGGACAGGTTTTACGAGCAAACGTGTAAAAATTAATGGAAATGAATTAATGTTTAAGCTACTTCCTCTAACATCGTTCTACTTAATAGTAATATCACTTAAATTTTAGTGTAAAATCTACTGCAATTTCACAATATAGTAACAAGAATTCAAGTCTAATTAAACAGCACATGTACTTACGCCATGGTTATTCTACGATGCTGTTCAGAATGGCTGGAAACCGTCTCATATCCGACAAACTTTACGACTCCGAGGTCCAACTTAGCAGGTTCGTAGATAATGCAAGCACGTTTTATACGATTTGAGATAAGCGCCGCACCTGCGCTGTTGTAACACGGCCAGTTGTGTGTTCCGCATTAAAGGACTATTGTCCAACCTGTTTTTGGTCGGCAAATCAGCTCGTTACATGGAAGGGATTATGTAATTTCATGCATGTTGAATAAACCCGAATCTGATCATAATGAATAAAATAGATGACGAAATGAAACATAATAACGATAACTTAATTACCAATCGGCAGTTGATTTAAGTAATCATTGACCAATTTAGTTTCTTTATTGCCATACTTGACGTTCACATTATCAGGCCAGGGTTATGTTTTCTAAACACGTGTAGCCGTAATGGTTGTTTGTTCGAAATTAATTTCCACTTCACTGAGAAATTGAAAGGTTCTGACCGGCATTTATACCGAATGTGACACTGCCGAAATCGTAAAAACGACCGTGGTTCTCTCGGCTTATCAGTAGATTCTCACCGAGGGTGTATCGTAAAACGTGAGTTTTTACGACATCGTTTCGTTTAGCTTTTCCGTGTTTTGACTCGGTTCCCATAACGTCACACCCCGCCCTGGTAACGATTATCGCGGTGTGAGTGTCGAACACGATCAGATAACCATACAAGTACAATTCTCTGTCCGGAAATTGACTGGACATTATCTGGTCATTGTCTGGACATTGTCTGGCCATTGTCCGGTCAAATATCGCCGGAAGAACTTTCAGTTTAAACCAACGTTTCAAATGTTTGGTCCACTACCTAATGAATGTTTTGTGGAAAACCTCTGAATTATTCAATTCTAATTATTTGATAGCATCGAAAGGCTTTTCAAAAAAATACAAATTCTGTGTATTCAAACTTGGAGCTATAAACAAATTTTCAAAAAAAAAGATCTACGTTTTTGCTTCCGTTCTTCTCAAATCATCCCTTCGGGTTATAGCAGAGGCTAAAAGTCATTAGTTGAAATTAATCAAAGGTCTCCCTGGGTTGAAAGCATTGGTTTCCCGACCACTGCGTCGCCATAGTTTCATAGACTTTAGTCTCAGAGTCGGTATAGAGTTTCTCGCAGAGATCGCAGAAGGCATGCTGACTCGTCCACTGGTTTCCAGTATCGACACTGTAGTATTCCTTCCACCAGAAGTACTCGTTGTATAAAGTATCGTTCTTGTCCAGGGTAGTCAGTAAAGAAGCTAGTTCTTTAGGTGAAAGTACGTTAGCGTCTATGTAGGAATGCTGAGGTGCTATTTGACTGTAGTTAGCACCTCCGTAGACGACTGGAACAACGCGCAGTTGCAGGATGTTGAAGAACTTCTCCGTTACGTAATCGACGCATAACGAGTTTTCAAAGGACAGATAGAACTTGTAAGTGTTCTCCAGCATGTCGTAGCATTCTGGGTAGGATAACCAATGATCGTCGTTCCTTTTACACGTCAGGTTTCCACAGTCACCGTACACATCGACTGGAACGTATTTCTCCAGCTCCCGGACGTAATTTTCTCGTAGACTTGCAGTTTCGCAATGTGAAGCAAACCAAGCGACTAATTTGGTTTTCTTGGTCGCCACATTGGTAGTCTGAGTGGATTTCAAAAGCGGTGGCTGATTCATACTTGTGGTGGTGCTATTCTTCGGAGTAACTCTTCCGTATAACAGTTTGATATCAGAGTCTCTTCTATAGCTCATAGTCCAGTTGAAGTAGTGCTGGTATTCGCTAGGATCGATTGGCATGGTCGTAGGTGACTCCTGAGTGAAGAAGACGAAACGCTGGAACGGTAGTCGCTGGAATTCCGGAAGAGTTACGTAGATGACGTCCTGCATATTGATCAATAGGGCATCGATTTCCTGTAGATTTACCAGTGAGGTGTTGGTCAGGAGAATGCAGTTGCGATATCGACACTTGTTGTTGACAAAAGCTTCGTAACCGGTACCGAATGCGGCGGATTCGATACGTTTCGGACTGTTCCAGATTAGTATTTGCTTGAATGGAGTCGTGTGACTGGAATTGGGATCGAACGGTAGAATGCAAGGGGTCTGGACATTATCCAGCTGCCGAGGGTGAATCTTGGGAGTGCGGAATGGATGAAGACCTCTGCTGAAGTTCAAGTCGGTGGCGATCAAAAGTAGTATCAGAGCTAGAAACATTAGGGCATAAGCGGGAAGTTTTCGAGTAGTCCTGTAATAGACAAGTGATCTAGTAACTCATGGGTAGTATTGTATTCCATAAATTTCACTATGATTATAATAGTAATTAATTCATACCTAAATTTTGGTAATTGACTTGTATTCATTAATCCATAATGTTATGTCATTATACCTCTATACATATGTTATCTTGAAAGGTCTTAATTGAATGATAACTGGAACAGTACAAAGACCAGGCTGATGTAAAATTCTGTATTTGTCGTGTCTGTTGTTGACACGTTCGAGCGCTGAGTCAAGTGCCACGTGCACGTTCCGCCATGAACCGCAATCAACTCTTTTCAATTCTGCATTTATGGTGTCACATCATGCGACACGACACATGATTTGTACAAGTTTACACGTGTAAATTAACATCGTCAAAAACCCTGCTGCTCTGCAATAGTTGACACTTACTAATTCGACGTCACAAATTGCTCAGACACGCGTCGAGTATGCGCTTCGACTGTCTACTCTTAGCACTTTACAATGTAGCAATGCTATCTTTAAGTATACTTACGCCATGTAATTCTTAAATATTCCTTGGTGCACCGTGATGAACGCAAAACCGTTAGCGTCAACTCAGTCAGAAGCATTCGTGTTGGCATAGAAAGACGCAAGTTGCCTGTGTGAGTGCATAGGAAACGACACGTGGCTACAGCAAATGACACAGCAAGCCGACACCTGTGTTTGTTGTTCTCTCTATGTCCGAGAAATAGCGCATGGCCCCCAGTAATTATGTGCAGCAGACAAATGCATATACGACAAGTGTTTGCCGCTCGTTTAGGTTGATATCTCCATTGTTGGCTCGAATTGATAACCCATCAGTACAACATTGACTTATAAACTTCTAACGTTACTACCTTGTTTTTGAGTTCCATGTTTCAAGAATCCTGTTCGAATTGAAAGGCTCAGTCAAAGAACTGGTGGAAAGTTATGGAAGTTGCGAACCCCTCAGATGTCGGTTGAATCGATATCGATCTTAACTGGTTATGATATTTCCTCCCAATGCAAAAACCGCCTTAACAACAGCACTAACCTTCTGCCTACTGGATTTGGGCAAACATCTTCCGATCCAGCAGTTCCTGCCCCCCATAAACCAATCAGACTATGGAACCAGAGATGGTTGAACCGCTGGAAGACCTGCTTGTTTTCAGACTGGGCTTGCGCTGATGACGGGTTTAAGGAGAAACGTCTTAATTACGTTATTAGCACAGCAGCTATGTATCCAATTTATCATGTATTCAACACGCTTGTATTAATCACATCAGTACCAGCCGATATTACCTGTGTTGTGTAATTCGGAATATACTTTTGATTATCCCATTATTTTATAATGACATCGTTCCTTTTACACAATTCCCTAAACTTTAATGTGATTATCAGTATACAGTGATTACATAGATGAGATTGAATTCATAAAGTAACGAATACGCATAAAAGTTAACAGATATACCGTGAGGCTACAAATAGTAAGATGTAGTAGAGTTCTGTTTTTCTGATTTGTACCAAACGCCAGTCAATTCTATTTCACGATTGAGGGTTCTAAAACTCGTACAACCCCTTAAAGGTTCTATTTCTATCCCTTTTTGTTAACAGAGTGCCATTCAGAACCCTATTCTTTGACCTCTAGACTGTACATATACTAGGGTATTGCTCATTATCGGAAGCAATACACAGTCATTTAACCAACTTCACGTATTAGACATTATGCTTTCCCTGCTGTTATGGTATAAATAAAACAGGGTTTTAATATAATCAGACATGTAACTTCATATAATATGCGCATCTTGATAGAACGGACACACTGAGTTCATCCAATGAGTGATGGTGTTGACAGTATTTCATGGTTGTATGTTATCGAGAATCCATGTGGAATAAGCGTCCACTCTGGTGTAAACTCCTAACGAATCACACTTTTCACTCCCGTGAGAGATAATACCGAGCTGATATATGCTTTGGATGGATGATGCACGTCTTTTGGCCATTGCTGGGCCTCCGCTGTCTCCGTAGCAAGTGTCCTCGCCGAACTGGGCGTCGCCTAGGCAGAATTGCTTCTCTTCGGAGACGACTTCAGGAAGTCGACCTTTTCTCAATCGACAGTCGCATCGCCTTCTGGAGACGAATGGCAGTTCGGCGTGCTTTAGAGAGTAGGAGTTTCCCTCGATATCTGAAACAGTTGAGAGTATTTGGTCAATAAAATTGATATAGTTATATAACTGTTGTTTCAATTCAAGTTGGAGAATATGCAATAAAAGCCTTTTACTTCTAATTCTATAAAGATGGGTTTTTGCACTATTTTTTATGAATAGCTTGGGTTTGAGACAAAAGACAGACATGTAAGTAGAAGGACAGGAAGATAGGTAGGAAGATGGATAGATAGATGATAGAAGAGAGATGGATAGATCGATAGATAGATGGATAGAAAGATAGATAGAAAGATAGAAAAATAGAAAGACAGAAAGACAGATAGATAGATAGATAGATAGTGACAGAATTTGTAGATGAGCAGATATCAATAGTCTACTTACTGTATGCAATCCTTCCCCACCCCGCAACAGTGAGTCTTACATCGAGCGAAACGCTGAAGGCGCTTCCAACCGGAAGGCATATGGGCTGCATTTCCTCTAATTATACAAAAAATTAACGGAACTTAGATTACATTATACATTCATATGATTTGTTTGCAAGTGGTATATTTACCCGAGTATTTAATTCTTCTTGGTAACCGAACCAGAGCGATATCATTCTCGAAATTGTCTTGATTGAAATCCTTGTGAATGATGATCGCTGACGACTGATTTCCAATCGATTTTTCAAGGTTCAAAGAATCGAGACAATCGTTGGAATCTTCTTCTTCTGTACATAATTCATCACTTGTAATGTGCTGTCCCAGTCGAACCTTTCGCCTTGAATATGAATATCATACAAAAGATTACTTCAGACTGAAATCAAAATAGATTAGAATTAAGTAAGCATTTAAAAATCAACTTTAATGCATTTACCGGTAATATGACAAAGAATATCCAATAACACACCCTAACTTGTGTATGGCGCCAAAGGCTATTATGAATATCAGTAATATGAATCACCAGCATCAGTATTCAGTATTATGAATCATTAGTATTCAGTATCAACAATCGCAAGTCATCTTAATGAGTTATATCCTTGATGAACTTCACTAATTAACCATTCAATGTTTGATACAGTATCGGAATAGGAGTTCCTTGAATTGGGATAAGCATAATGATCAAAATAGACTTACAATTTGACGCGCTGACGGTTTTTGAAAAAGCAGTGAGCCGCGGTGAGTATGTACCGGTCGTTGATGAGGCTACCACCGCATTCGTATTTAACTTTACCATCTAAAAGTAAACCACAATAGTTAGTGTCAGATCTGCCATTACAAACTCTTCATTAAATTGAATCCATGATCATGTCAAGGCAGCTCTATAGATGGCGTTTCTTTACTAGGAGAACTATATTACAGTGACGATGTTAAACATAATATCAATTTAACTAATCCAATTAATTAATAAACTGCTAAACCAATAGTTAGAGTCTACTATCAAAGTTGGTACAAGGCCATACTTTCATCAAACCCCAGATGAGCCATCCAAGGATACTGTCCACCTTCCGCATACATTTCCTGCTTCGCTGAAGATCTAACCGAAACCTGGCCGCACTGTCCTTCTTTGGGTAGTAAGGAGAGACCAGCATGGTTTCCAATACCAGGATCGTCATCTCCAAAGTCTAGGGTGATCATTCCCGGATCCTCGGTCGATTCAACCGAGCAGTCATCCAAATTCTTGTCATCAGAATCGTCATCCACAGCGGGAATTGCTAACGAGCTTACTGCTAAAATTCAAATATACTAATGAAATCGAGGAATGGATTATTAGCTAACTGTAGGAGAATCGCTTACCGTGAAAAGCCAGAATAGCGAGCAGGGTTAATCTCGTTATTAGGGATGGAGCCATGATGTTTGAGCTGCTAGAACTGCTAGAATACAGAGGTTCAACTCACGTTAGCCGGTCTATATGTACCTGCGCAGCGGAAGAAAAAAAACGCGTATGAAAACCAAAGAAAGCTACCCGACGAAAAAGGCCCGAAACTCATTAGTATGCGGGGAATTCCGAAGATTATATGCGTCCTGTTTTAACCATCTTGATTTTAAATAAGTACAGCCCAGGGCCTTGACTTGATTGCTTATTGCTATTCCACAATTTTAGAGATATAGCAACCAAAAAAATACGGAGTGTACTACCAAACATACTTAATAGACTCGTAAAGTTTCGTTCAAATCGATGTGTAAGTTTTGACAAGTAAAAATCTTGAAGATTAACCATAATTTCCCATTATTCAAACTCGCCCTTTTTTGGGGCTCTATAGATTGTACTTGGCGTCGATTTCACAAGGTAAGGACAAGGAAAAGCATCACACAATCAAGGAGAATAACTGGAAGACCGGAAGAACCGGTTTTCTAGAAGAAGTAATCATTATGAAGTTGCTAAACTGGAAACCATGAACAGGACAAGGTGTGAAGGTTGAAAACAACGTCATTAGGTTTAACTCGGTGTACATAAAGTGCCCAGGTAAAGGAAAATTATAGTTCAACTATAGTTAGCATCACAATCCTCTAAACTACCAAACTATTTTGGCCCGTCAACTACCGTGAAGCAGGGATAAAGCTTCTTTTTGTTTCTGTTCTTCCAACTGCTGCTTTTATAGTTTAGATGATGTTAATTTATGTTACGAATTTAGAAATTATTTATTATTAATAAATTTTTTATTCAGTAATAATTCTACTAATTACGTTAAAATTAGGTAAAGTGATAGGAAGTTCTGAAGGGGAAATCGGGTTTTGCGGTTGTCCTATGACGGCTAGAAATATAAGTACGTCATTCTTGCGAAACACATGGGAACCTAGCGGGGAAGAACCGGCTATTGTCCGGTTGAAAAGTCCCCTTATAATAGTTATGATACAAGTTGAAGTAAATTAGTTTAGACGTCCTCTAAATAACTTTTAAGACAATAAAATGACTGACACTATTTCAGATAGATAGGTAGATAACATAGATAGAGATAGATAGATAGATAGATAGATAGATAGATAGATAGATAGATAGATAGACAGATAGATAGATAGATAGATAGACAGATAGATAGATAGACAGATAGATAGATAGAGATAGATGGATAGATGGATAGATAGATAGATAGATAGACAGACAGACAGATAGATAGATAGATAGATAGATAGATAGATAGATAGATAGATAGATAGATAGATAGATAGATAGATAGATAGATAGATAGATAGATAGATAGATAGACAGAATCGCAAAAATTCAATAAACAAAATTCTTTTTGAACATCACTTTATGCCTAGTGAAAGGTAATATACTTTAAACAAGGCCCAAGGGGTTTTAGTTGTCTGTTGGGAAAAATATAACTTGCTTTTGCTTCCTTAAGAAACCAGTTGATGCAAATTAATGAAAACAGGGTTTCCTTCCTTTAATCCACTCTTTGGAATCCAGCTATAAAAGGCTAGGTCGAATCAAAGTCTATCACCATTCAGCTAGTGTGGTCTTCCAGCTCTAGTCCTTCTCCATCGTCCTCTTCATTTCTTCAACTATGGGTACTTGAACAAATTCAGTTATAAAAATATAAATGATACATAACTTAGTCTTCTAATTAAGTCATGAAAACTGTTATATCCATTGTTATATAGCTTAGTTTCAGTTTGCAAGTTTAATTACTAATTGAATTAATGGGGGATTGAAAATTCATACGATTGTATTGAATCTTTGGAACTAGCTGTCTCGTTGGTCATCGTCGCTGTCTTGGGAGCCCTGGCTTCGGTTCACGCTGGAGGCTACGATTACCAGCCCAAGTACGAGACGTACTACTCCCTCAGCTACCCTGAAACCAACTGCGCTACCCTCTTCCGTCTGGCTCCTTACCAGTACGAGCAGAGCTACGGCTACGGCAACAACTACAAGAAGGAAGACTACTACGTCAAGGAGTACCCTGAAGTTTACTGTACCACCTCCTGGACGGCTACTGAGAAGAAGCAATACTACCCTACCTACAACCAGGCCACCTACTACAAGAAGTAAACTAGTTGTTGTACTTGCTGGATGTTGTCTACTTGTTGAATGAATAAATTATCAGAAACAGCACTGGATACTTTAGTGTTGTGGTCAATACTAATAGTCGATAATGGTTGCTTAATGAGCTGGCCTTGGAAGTAATTACAGTTTGGTAGTGTAATATTGATGAAATTGGTAACATTAGGAATTTTTGACAACTGACATGTTTCGGTTGTAATATCCGAGTCTGTTGTCTATCGCAGTGACATTATGAGCGATTTACAATTTCGTAACGACAATGAAATATGACGTTCCAGACTAAGTTTGTCTGAACGCAAACTTTCGATCCATGAAAAGTAAGAATTTTGTAATGGAACGCAGACAATAATGCACATTGTTGAGTTTTTAAAAAAAGGAAACCCAACACGTGTAAACAATAGGGCAAACTTTACGAAGACGAAGCACGAAGTCTGGAAACACGATACTCAATAAATAATAATTTGAACTTTTGCAAACTCATCTTGGAACACGTGCCTGGGATTTGATATACTTAATTATAAAGACTTCACCGATTCATAATCGGAGGATTATTTTTAAAAAGCCTTTAGGTCTATAAGAAATCCATGCACTTTACACTATCGCGAACATTACCATGGAAGAGCTGCCTATCGCCAAGATAGCTGCTCCGGGATCTGGACAAGACCACGGAAACGTCCCTACACTTCACGCTTGTTTCTCTCAACTCCTCGAGGAACAACCCGAAGTCAAAAGTAAGATTGCAGTAACAGAATCTTCAGGATCTAGTGCAACATTTTCCGAGTTGGACTTCCAGTCGAACCAATGGGCCTGCATTCTGCGACAATACGTCGAAACGAATCAGCTGTTACCTAATCAAGATGGCGACGAGATTATCGCTGTAGGCTTGAACCCGAACATCGAAGAGGTGAGTTTGCTTCTAGCGATTCTGAGAGCTGGAGCAGCTTACTTGCCCATAGACGTCAGCGTTCCTCGTGACCGTATTTCGCACATTCTGCGAGATGCGAAACCGCTCTTCGCAGTTACGTCCAAACAGGCAGGTTCCAAGTTTAGTGATGCAGCACACGATGCAGGTTGCCATGTGGTTTACATCGAAGATATCTTCCAATGAATCCCAAAGACGATTACGTCATTCCGCAAAAATCTTCACAGTCGGTTGCTGTAGTTCTCTTCACTTCGGGAAGCACCGGGATTCCTAAAGGCGTTCGACTCTCCCACGAATCCATCATGCTACGACTTGTCTGGCAGTGGACTCAGTTTCCTTACGCTGAGAACGAAACTTGCTGTGCGAAGACTACTCGCACTTTTGTAGATTCAGTCGCTGAAATCTGGGCTCCTTTACTTAAAGGAGTCCCTATAGCCGTGGTTCCTAAACATCAGGTACAGAATCCTGCAGTGTTTATACCAATCCTTCACGAACATCGAATTACTCGCTTAACACTGGTACCTTCGCTTCTAACTTATATGTTAAGCTACATGGGCCAAACCAGGCAGGAGCGCCTTCTGGAAGACCTTCACCTCTGGGTCTGTTCCGGTGAGGTTCTTCCGGTTAATCTGGCGCTAGAGTTCTTCGAACGGTTTACTAGTGGCGTTCATAAGCTATGCAACTTTTATGGAAGTACAGAAGTTACAGCCGACGTTATATTTACCGTCTTTGAATCCAAGGAAGACGTCGTGAACAACGTATGGAACCATAAAATACCCATCGGTAAGTAACTCGGCCAATAATTAACTGTCTCTTTGAACACTACTCGATTTACACCATATCAGGGAAACCGTTGAGCGGCTGCTCCGTGTATCTGTATCCTGGTGCAGAGGGTTTTGAAACAGATAAAACTGTCGGAGAGATTTTCGTAGCAGGAAATCTGTTGGCAAAAGGGTATACTAACAGCACCCGGGAGCTTCGTTTCGTCGAACGGATGGTGCAAGGAGGTATGTAATGTTCAGCATCATTGCTATGTAGCTGTGACTACCAAATAACATATACTATGCCTTTCATTTGTTAAGATAAAGCTGTTAATACTTTGTATAGTACCAACCAGGATGTTCCGTACTGGAGATTACGGACGCATCGTCAACGGCAACTTGTACTACGAAGGTCGGGCTGATTCGCAAACTAAGGTTCGGGGAATGAGGGTTGATCTCGAGGAAATACGAGCGACCATTGAAATGGTCAAACCAGGCTATCCGATCGCTGTACTATCCTGTGGGAGAGGGACATCATCAGAGGTAAATTTTTAGTACAACGTATAATAGGAAGTATAAATAATAAATCAATAACATCTAATCATAATACAATTATAATAACTATATTATGTCTAGCATATCGTCGCCTTCGTGAGAGCTGACGATCGCTTTGACGAGGACGACTTGAAAAGATCCCTCGAAACTAAGCTGGCTTCGTACATGATCCCAAAGGTTTGACTCCACGCCATAACTCTTAGTTTTACTATCTTCGTTACCGTTATTACCTGCAGTAAAATAATCACATTCAATTGCAGATTGTGACGGTCGACACCGTTCCTTTGCTAGTCAATGGAAAGGTTGATCGTCAGGCTCTTCTTCGGATCTACGGAAAAATGTTGGCGAAGCAAGGTATACCTAATATAGTTGTATTCGCCATCATTTCACTCGCCTAGGAACAAATTTACAGAGACTCACTTGGAGGCTGAGTCAGTGAAGGTAGATGGAAGTCTGATGCAACATGCGCATGCATTGATGAGCTGTGTCCGATCTGTTTTGGGCCCTCGTTTACCCGGACGACTGGCATTGACTGATAACTTCGTTCACTTGGGAGTAACTTCACTGGATGCTGTTGCCATTGTTATGGAACTTTGCAACCGCGGCTACATAATTGGTCGTTCTCCTAGCACAAGTTCACTTTCTGCTGCTAAGATATCTGTTGTATTCGTGTGCAGATATAGGAGACTTCGTCGGAGCACCAAGCTTGGCCGACGTTATCCAACTGATGAATAGTTCCAGGAATGTCTCCATACCATCTGCTATCCGGCCAACCAAATATAAAGTTACAAAACTGGAAACTCGTATGCAAAAACAAGTGGTCAAGTAAACTCAAGATGCTGTTTATTGTAGAACCGTGTAGCTTTAACTTGCATGTCAGCATGCTAGGTACTACTTTCACTGCAAAGGAAATTTTAGCGAAATGTGCGAACGCTACTCGTGAGGACGTTGAACTGCTGCTAACCTCATTATGGAGTAGTTTTATTGAGAGTAACATAAGGTAAGATGATTGAGATTCAAGAAGATTTAGGCTAGTTCCGAATCTTCTATATGCGACATCTGTAGCCACATTTAAACAAGTCTATCTCATAGGATCTTGTCATCTTCCTTAAACTTACAATACATCTGATATGGATATTAATGATCTTATGATGCAAAATATATAATCTTGCAAGTTTCGGTCCATCGTGTATTTGTAAAAGTTACCACCTCTCTAGATCGACAATCAAAGGACCGCGGGTGAATTAATGGTCTTAACTGTACTTAATCCTTTACAGCTCCGTTGTGCTGGATGATGAGGGAAGGATTATCGCTGCGAGCTTGTGTTACAGCGAAGCTCCTTGCGTGATGAATTGCAATCTTGGCGGTCTAGCGTACGTTGTCGAGTATATGGAGTTCGTGGAAAATCAGGCTTTGTATTTAGCACCTTTCAGCTTGCAATCTACCACATAAAAAGGGGGTACTGCATAAGATAAGGACTTCCAATCATCTTGCTTGTATCTTTTCAAGTTCCATCTATATAACAATGAAACCTTACCTTACGTCAAATGGAACCCTTTTTAGGATGTGGTAGACTGCACATCGCTAGTATAATTACAGTAAATATCTGGTATTGCCACCTAAATCTAGGAACGCTACATTCATTGACGGTCATCCCGATGGTAAAGTGGGTCACAGCTTCGCGGTCGGAACACATGAATCCCTGAGCGGAGCAGAAAACGTTGCAGTAGTGAAGCTACTGGAGGAAGAAACTATCACCGCAGCCATCGATAACCATTACGACTACTTAATCACGGAAAACCTTAACGAACTGACGCAAGTAATAACCGTTAAACCACCAGAACTTGTATCGCCTTTTGTATCTAATGCGCCCGATTCTACAGCACGTGTGTGTTGACCTTCTTGGATACGAGGTTCTACTGGAGCACAGGCCCAGCATCTTCACTGCACGTGATGGAACATTGCCTTTTGCGAATGGCCCACCGACAATGAAGTGCTCGGTCTGCTTGAAATTGTTGCATAACAAACCCTAATCAAATGGCATTAAGATATATCTAATGTAGTTCGTTTACGTAGTACCTTTTAGTACCTTCCACATGGTTGTGACTAGCTTCACGTGGTACTAGGAAAGCTGTGTGTAGTAGCTATATACTGTTGCATCAATACATGGACCGAAAGGCATTCAAATGTAGATTTAACATAGAACTGCGCATCAATACTGGATTGTAATAACCTCGTTCGTCTTATAACGCGTGTGAATCGAACTTGGAGAACAGCAGGCGCATTCAGTGATATCAACCGTACGAAATTACAAAATACAGGTTTCGATGAAACGACGAGATAACGTGCGAGGACCGTTCATCTACTACATCACGTGGTTAATCAACCTACTTTAGTTTGGATAATGCAAATAAACCAAAGACTTTCAGTATTCATATTTTGTCATTGTCTTGATAGCCTTCGAGGACAACTTTAACAAGTTATCGACTTAAACGGAACTGTATTTCTTGTAATCCGTGAAACACACTTTGAACGATAGGGGGAAACCGAATAAAGAAGACTCCCAGGAGTGCAAACTTAAACGGGCATGGCAATTAATTACTCATTCGAAAGAGGGAAAACGATCGATATTTGGAAGATCATCTGAATCGATCTTTTTAGTATTCTGCGATACCTTCTAGCTGCGTATGTTGTCCAGGATCCACTTCAGATAGCTGGATACCAGCGTGTACACTCCGGGCGAACTGCACCTATTGGGACCGAACGAGACAACTCCAACCAGGTAGAACTTTGGGTTTTCAGTCAAGTCGCCAATAACCGTGGCAGGTCCACCACTATCCCCACGGCAGGAATCGCCGGTGCTGTTCCCCAGGCACAGTTGAAACTGTTCTGCTATTGGGATTGAACGTCTTAACGAGCCGAAGAACCTGCGACATTCCTCGAAGTCGTGTAAAGGGAGGGGTATCTGTTGAAGGATGGCTGCGTTTGTGCCGGTAACTAAATAACAATAATGCGTTACACTGGAAACTGCAGTTGATTTGAATGAAATAAATAACAATAAATGAGGTTAGTTTTAAACAAATTTTAAATTAAATTTATTGGGCAGTGGAATTTATATTGAGTATGTTAAAAATTAACATGAAACTATGATTACTTAAAAAGAAAAAATAACGATTCTCACATGGATTGGTTAAACCCCATCCGGTGACTGTGACCCGGACTTCGTCCCTGGGTTTACGTAAGACTTCCTTAAAGGGCAAACAGATTGGCTGGAGCCATTCTGATGAAGATAAAATAGTAAAGGTAAGTAACTCATGGTAATGGTGATATAGTGATGATAGGTCAAAATGGTTAGCTTTTGGCGTTTAAGACTGTAGAGATGAACCTGTGAATTAAACGGGATTCTGGATAGATAGATAGATAGATAGATAATAGATAGATAGATAGAGAGATATTCAGATAGATAGATAGACAATAGATAGATAGATAGATAGACAGATATATAGATAGACAGATCGATAGATAGACAGACAGACAGATAGATAGATAGACAGACAGACAGATAGATAGATAGATAGATAGATAGATAGATAGATAGATAGATAGATAGATAGATAGATAGATAGATAGATAGACAGATAGAGATAGATAGATAGATAGATAGATAGGCAGACAGATAGACGGGCAGATAGACGGATAGATAGACATATAGACGGACAGATAGATAGACAGATACACACATAAAATGATAGACAGATAGATAGATAGATATAGTAGCGAACCTGTGAATTTGACAGGTTCTGAAAGTCGTATCAACGCAATGTCATGTCTAAAGTTGGTGGCATTGTATTCCGGATGACCGACGACGTTAGTTTCGTTCACAGAGATGTCGACAATGGGACTAGCGCAGACCGAGTTGCCGTTCTTCACACTGCAGTCAGGGTCACTTCGAACATCGTGCTCCCCAAGTCGTACCGTCTTACTGTTTATAGAGAAAGACATCAATATCCGTCGTTAAGTTACTTCTTTACAGTTTGGTTATGCGGAAACGTAGCTATATTGCTTAGCCCATTGGATGCGATGGTCACGAAATGGAAAGATGCATAGTTAATATTATATCATCATTAATTATATTAACTGTTATCCTAACCTACCTATTGTGTCGTGAAAACCAAGTTCTAATACTATTCACCAGCTATATCCCACTTGTACATTGCAGCCCAATTAATTGAAAAGACATAAACTTAATCCACTTATACTTACAGTAGAATCTTCTTATCCTTGACGCAATGCGCTGCAGTCACTACATATCGATCATTAATAAGGGAACCACCACATCTGAAATCCACAGGGCCGCGAGTATCTATCAATGATGTTTTGTTGTATTACATTAACACATAATAAGAGGTTAAAGATACTTGTTGCGTCAACGAATCCCAGTCGAGCGTTCCACGGATACTGACCCAGTTCAGCGTCGACTCCATTGACGATCTTGGAGTTCTTATCTCTACCACAATCTCCGTATCGGGTACCCGGTAGCAACTTACGGTTCGGGTGCCGGTACCACTGACCGTTCAGATCACCTACCGAAAAGTACCGGGAACTGGGGATACTTGTGCTACTCGGTGGTATCACTGTCGTAGCGTTGGAGAGAACTCGAGGTCCAGCAGTTACCCTAGGGCAGCAGTAAAGACTGGTCCTCTGCTTCTGACCGCAGTAAACGTTTCGTAGTAACTTGAGGTAGCTGGATGGTACCTTTCTGGATAAGGCTACCCAGGACGGACAGCTCTTCTGGGGTAGGCATTCACCCTGGAAAGTAGCCTTCTCGTCGAGGATATCGCTGTAAGTCAAGTTCGAATGGTACAGGAGAGCAGTGAATGAAAGATCCTCCGCTGGAGGTTCCTCAATGTTGCGGATGTTGACTGCGTCGATGCCGAACTGGATGGAACATGAATGAACCGCTGGGAATCCTATTATCCATGAATAAACCTTAAGTCTGTGCATCTTGATCAAGACATGTTGAACCCTATACTTAGCGGTACTGAGCCTACTAAGTTCAAATGTCAGTTGGTCTTAAAGGTACTGGGGATAACGGTACCAACAAGAAGCAACACAGCATCGATAGCAAATGAACTACTTCTGATCGATGTGGTGAACCCTATGCTTAGTGGTACTGAACCTACGAAGCTGAAACTCCACTTGGTTTTCAAAGATGGAGCACAGTGGCGTATTGCTGTTTAGACTTCTGAATCAGTAGCTTACCATCGACTGAAACTAAGCCTTATTTGTTAAGGACAACTCCTAACATAAATACCGTTTACTACAAATACAAAAACGAACTAACCTAACAATTTACACTACTAAACTTTAAGTATAATTAATACAAGATTAACACGACGGATAAATCTAAGAGTAAAAATTACCATGGATGATTAAAGCTGCTGTTAAAAGTACGAAGACCATCTTCACTTCGTCCATCGCCGATTCCAGTCACTGGATTACTGTCACTCGTTTTACCCGCGTGCAGGGGCCCCTTTTTATACAAGTCGCTGGTGCAGCTTTGATGTAACACGCGAGGCACGAGAAGATTGGCGGAAAAGCCCTGCGCACGCACTTTGTTTACGTCATAAACCTTAAAGGAAAGGCATCTTTAATTATCCTCTGGGGCTTTTCCACGCGGCTAATTAAAATTCCCCCCATAACCGCATGTGTTTTTTCTCTCCAATGATTCAGATAAAATTAAATCTGATCAGTTTTTCTTAAATTAATTATTTCAGTAGGAAACACGGTTTTGATAATAAACTACAATTTCCTCTGAACTTGTGGTGATAGTGTACGGTTGCGTTACAAGTTCTTGGGTAACCACCGGAAGATGCGCAATAAGCGTTCTTTTTGTTATTTCATTCAGAAATTCAACGTTTGGTTTTTTAAGTCTCTTTTTTCAGTCTGTTTGAATGAAGGATTTTAGACTGAATTTAAAGAAATTAATTTAACGTAATATTTATAACTTGTATATAACTTATTTGTAATGTTAGAAAGATTTCCTTATTAGGAGGTATAACAATTTTTTTAAAAATTGGGTTACAGTTTTATCTTTCATGCTTAAACGACATCCGGTGATGGCATTTACGTCACGATGCGGCTGGTTGTTTTGAAGCTCCGCCATTGCGTTTACAAGTTATTTTGATTTCTGGGGATTGTTTTGGTGTCGCCAAAACTTGACGCACGACAGAGGGATGTTGGCGAACCAGGATCTTCTTGTAAGGAAAGGGAAAGTTTGAACATTTGACAGCTATCTTACTTTCTGTTTGTCGGGTTTTTATCAACAAACGGTGGATAGGCTATTACGAGATGTCTAAGACGCATGATTCGTGACGTAAGTTTGAATGATTGCAATCTTCACCTTTTAACTTCTACAGTGACACTTGTTTCATTATAGTCTATATCTATCTATCTATCTATCTATCTATCTGTCTGTCCTTCTATCTTATCTGTCTATGTAGCACTGCTAAAGGGCGCTTCCTGTAAAGCATAATCAAAATGGTACCATAGATTGCCGCTAGAGGGCGTTTTCGGTATAAAGATGTGGGAAAAAGCAACGCTGTCTGCTCTACTGTTTGTGACTCACACGTGAATAACGTATAGTAATATAACGAAATTGATGATAATTAACATAAGTTATTCCCCTTTATAGCATATAGTGTTCATCCAACAGAAATCTTCAGGTAAGTGGAAGTATGAGTACAAGGCTGTCACTTGCAACATGCGTGATGTAAGAAGAATCTTTTCCCGCCTTCTTTCTAGATTCTTCGCAACGGTTCCAGCTAAGTCGTATGTAACACAACACACCCCGGCCCGACAGCAGTTCACCGGTAATAGTGGAACCCACTGCAGAGTGTCATCAAAGCATCTTACCTGGGCGGATCGGCAAGCGTAACGTGCAAAGTCTTCTCCGTCATCAAGACAAGGTTGGAGTTGGATATAGTTTCCACACGTCCACCTGCTGTTTTAGATATGATAGGATTGAATACTATTCGTACATACTTGAACATTTCCATGTTCAATGATTACTATAGTATCACTATTAAATTAGTTAACCGAAATATCTGTTCAGTGTCAGGAATAACAATGGAACCGAACGAGCCGAGACAGCCTCAGAATCTGCAGGCGCTCTTGCGTTTCGCCCTCGAAGGCACGGCCCGTGAGGATACAACGCGAGAGACGCAGTTCTCGGCCATGGAAGAGGAGAGGCGCAGGTGGCTGGAAGATGCTCTCAAGGGTCTCTCGGTCAACGTCGTCGAGGAACTCTGCAAGGCGATGAAGATACTCGCACCCGAACACGTTCAGAATGCCGATGCGGAACCCGACGAGATGGAGGACGCGTTGGAAGTTGTCATTGATTTTGTCGACTCGATCGATACAGCAAATGGTAACCTTACACATGAAGATTAGTATTATATTTCAGATTTTTCTGTCGCTGGTTAATGTATTACATCGATATTCTTATCATATTAAATATCAAATGTATATCGTAAAAATCACATACTGATTATTAATTGTAATGATGATTTAAATATATTTGCAGATTTTCAGAAGATCGGCGGGCTTTCTCTACTGAAACCATGTCTGCTGTCCCCGCACGAGGGAGTCCGCTGGAGGAGTGGGGAACTCGTCGCCACGCTGACGCAGAACAACCCATACTGCCAGGAGTTTGTGCTGAACGAGGGCGTCCTGCCCGTTCTTCTGGACGTGGTGGAGAATGACTCGAGCCAGGACGCTCAGGTCAAGGCGCTTTACGCGCTGTCGTGTACGTTCCATCGAGATATTGCCTTTTCAGCGATCCCCTCTAACATTTTAGATTAATATTAATTAACCGCTATTTCTTGTTAACAATTTTGGTATTTAGAAAATCGATTCATGATTTAAGTTTGCTAATTCTAATTTAGTTTTAAATGGTCATGTATGAATGAAAAAATGTTTATTTGAATTTTACGTTGTAGATTTCACATTTAACTTATTTAATTTTACATAATTATTTGACTAATTCTAATTTGAACTAACCACAGCATATTTATATAATTTATATATATAGACAAATAAATTTGATGAGCGATTTAGGTAACGGTTTTTATTACTTAAACAGGCTTAATTCGCGAACACGATAAAGCTCTGGAGGCTTTTACGGACGCCGATGGCTATTCCTGTCTGTTGCGAGTCCTTCAAACGCCGGTGGAGAAACTGAGGATCAAAGCCGCTTTCCTGCTCACTGCGCTCATCAGCAGAAACCCCGCACTCAAAGGTTATCTAGGCAGTTTAAGTTGTAACAATTTTATCTTGTTATAACTAAAGTCGCAATTTTTTTAAATTGCATTTTATTTTAGTTTTTAAATACTACCCAGGGTTCACAGCCACCTGGAAATTCTGGAAAACCGGGAATTGTCAGGGAATTCAGAAGGGGTCAGGGATTTGTCAGGGAAATCGAAACCAGTCGGGGTCATGGGCCCAAGCCTGAATACCGTTTCCAGGAATGCGGCGTGCGACTGCACGCCAACTCCTGTAAATAGATAATACTATATTGAAGCAGGACAGTTCAATTTCATATGCGCAATACGAATAGTCCTTAAAACTTAAAATTTTTGAAGTTTTGTGGTAAATATAGCCTTTTATCTGTGGTATTTTGTATAATACAAGGGGGAGGAAAGTCAGGGAAAAAACGTGATATTGTCATGGAAAACATGGAATTGTCAGGGAATTTCGCATCAAATAATGGCTGTGAACCCTGCTACCGAAGGTTAGGAATTTATTTGGGAATTGACAGGAGTAGAATCAATTATGTTCATTAAAGAAGTTTTATTTCTAGTAATCTTATTAATTTTAGCTCTATGGCGGAGGTCGTATTTTTAATTTATACATTTTTGTGGTCGATTCACTTAGTTGTGTTATCCATTTTGAAATTTGTAATTAAGTTAATTACGTTTGACTGAAATATCAGGTTAATTAATAATGGTCTATGTTATCATTACCATCATATAACATATTATCAGTGATGTTTATTAAAATAAATTAAAGTCATTGAAAGGTAGTTATTGGACTTGAGTTCAGTTTAACCTTATCAGATTTAGCTCGGTGTGACCAAAGTCATATCCTTTAATTATGTTCCGTATTATAGTGAATTAATGTAAGGTGTGATCAACTCGCGAGTCGACAAGTTAGTTAAGCGTGTCTGTTGAAATGAGTCAAAGTCACTAGAATTAGTTTTTTATTACAATTCAGTTCATCTCGCCTTTTTTACGTTTGTGCGGTGAATGTCCTTTTCTTTGAAGCTTTATTTTCAAATGAATTCAGTTGAATTTGTAACTGACTAGACTGATGATTAAATCAATATGTTTAGTGAAATTAAATGACCCCCCGAGTAGTTCTTAATTTAATTTCCTTTTATTCCACCAGATCTTTTTATTTGTATTTTAAGTAATTTAAATAGTATTGTAGGTTCAATGTTTAAATAGCACTAGATTTCTGTAATTTTGTATTACATCATAAAGATAGATAGACAGATAGATAAATAAATAGATGGCTACGTAGATAGATAGATAGATAGATGGGTAGATAGATAGATAGATAGATAGGTAGATGGTTGGATGGATATATGGATAGAAAGATGGATAGATAGGTGGATAGATACATGGATAAACAGGTAGATGGTTAGATGAACAGATAGATGGATAGATAGTTATGCAGATGAACAGATAGATGGACAGATGGGTAGATAAACAGTCACGTGAATAGTTTTATCACAAGTCAGCGTTACCTTTACATTAGAGTTCATCTTAATCAAGTTAATCCTATTTTATATAACTGTAATTGATCAATAATATCTTTAGTTATCTCTACTAAAATAAGACCTGTAAACCAAATAAACTGAAGCGATTAGAATTGGATTTTAACTTCTGTAAATTACTTTTTTTCAGATACCCTGTGCAATATGGGGTTCGTGGAGCAGTTTGCGGCGCTGCTCCAGAAGGAGCGCGATCCTACGCACGAGCACATGCTTTCGGCCCTCTTGGCTTTGGTACAGGACCACGAGATGGCGGTCAACGAGGCTCGCCGGCCGGAGTTTATGCTCAAGGAGTTGCTGCTGGATCGCGTTGAAGCGCTGAAGGATCGCGAGGAGAACGAAGTAATGAATTTCAATGACCTGGAGTTACATTTTTAATTTCCTCTTTTGGGTTCGGTGTATTCATTGTACAACTATTTATATCAATAATCATTCATTTAATCTTTTGAATTAGTAGTATACATTGATGTTATGTAATTAAACACAATAAGAAACAGATGGATGGATGGATGGATGAAGTTATTATCAGGTTTTCTGGTTTGTGGTGAAAGTAATTATCCATTTGTAGATATATAATCATATTGAATTTTTCAAGTAACAGCAGTATATTTACGTCATTGTGTAGTACATTAACATATTAGACATAGATAGATAGATAGATGGATAGTTAGATAGATAGATGGATAGATTGACTGATTGATTGATGGGTAGATTGTAGATGGATAGATAGGTAGAGATACATAGACATAGATTGATAGATAGATGGATCGATAGACGTAGATAGATAGATTGTTATTTCGACAATATATGGGAGATAACTAGATTTTAAAAAATTTACTTACCATCCATCTTAGCCCAGTTATTAAATAAATAAAAACGTTATCTCGGTCGCTTGTGCACTTAGGGTTATTCGTTAATTTATTTCAAGTTTCTAGGTCTTATTTATGAACGGCGTTTTCCGATTTTTGTCTTTCGTTTGATACAGTTTTCGATTCGACTTACCTCCTTAGTTTGATATTAGTTGACTTTTAATTAGATTAGGTATACTAATGATATTACAAGGTTCGTTTAAGATTTACGAATGGTACTTCATAACCCTTGATGTAATTATCTATATGTAATGTATGATAATTGACTGTCTCTCTGTACTGGGTTGACTGGTATCTGTCTGTAATCATTGTTGTTTTACACAGGAAGAAGTGGATTATTGCAAACAGCTGATGAAGATCTGCTTTTCCGAACAATCCCCCGAGGAGAGATGAGCATCTTTCAAATTCTATTCCCTTTGGTTTCTAATTTGCTTAATCTCCATCTTGATGTTTAATTTTGAAATAAAAGTGAGAATTGTTTAATTCTACAAATGGTGACTACGAAATTAAGTTAATCTAAGTTAAAGTTAAGTCTATCGTAAAAGTAATTAGTCTGTAATTGTAATTGCTTTTGTATAGATTCGAATATGTATAACATTTGTTTATTTGCTCAATTGTTTAATATTTTCTTGCGTGTGTGTTTCCGGACAATTGATAGAGGGGCTGGCCAACAACTTTAAGCTGTGGGTTCAATCGCCCTGAACCAGTGGTGCAGCAGAATTGCTGAGCGGGCGAAGGAAAAAAACGATGGTGGGTGTTGAGACGCGCTAATCCATCTTTTGTGGCGTTACGTGATGCATGAGATGAGCCTGGCAGCGCGTGGACAGCGCTGACCTTAGACGCGGTCCCTTCCTTCATCTTGTCCCGGTCGCCCTGTTGTTACATGTGCAGGTCTCCTCCGTTGCATCGCATGGGATTTTCTCTGAAAGTAACCAACTGTTCTGTCCTTTTTATAAAAAAAAAACAATATTTATTAGTAATTTAACTTTTAAAGATGTTTTTTTGGCATTTAAAGAATTTAACTTTAAAAGAATTAAACTTAATTTAACTTAGATAGAGATCTGAATGGAACTTGAGGAGCTTAACGTTTCAAACAGAAGATGGCGCCGTCATCTGGCGACCCGTTGAAAAGTTGTAACGAATGGAAAGCACAGGAGAGGATGAGAGAAGAAAGAAACAGATGAAAGCAAATTCAAAAAGGAGAGTAAGAATGCATGAAAGAAATTGAAAGAAGGTTTGAATATATGTAAAATAGAAAGGGAGAAACGAATGGAAGGAAAAGGAAGCACTCGAAACGGAAAGGTTAGACGAAGAAGGGTAAGAAAGGACGGATAAGGTGAACAAAATAAACGTGATGTAAGAATGGTGTAAGGATGAGAAAAGATTGAATGGAATATAAAAAAGGGGTGAAAAGGAAGACGATGAAAGGAAAACGAAAGGAAAGGATGAGATTAGAAGTCATGAATGGGAGCATGAATGAATACACTGGATAGATAGCTAGATAGATACATAGGCAGATAGATACATACATACTAAATATGTAGATATATAGATGGATTGATAGACGGATAGATATAAGGATAAGATGGTTAAACAGATGGATACAAAGTCAGATAGTTACAACATCCAAAATGCATACATACATACATATATAGATGGGTAGATAGATGGATAAATATATACATAAACAGAAAGATTGATTGAAAGCCAGACAGACTGATAGAATTCCTTAGTAAGATAAATAGAGATGGATTGAAAGACAGACAGGCAGATAGAGAGATAGATAGATAGATAGATAGATAGATAGATAGATAGATAGATCCATAGACAGATATAAAAAATCAATAGACAGACAGACAGACATACAGATAGATCGATAGAAAGACAGACAGATAGGCGGAAAGATAGATAGATCCATAGATAGATAAATATAGATCGATAGACAGACATACAGATAGATAGATAGATCGATAGACAGACAGACAGATAGAGATATAGACAGATAGGCGGATAGATAGATAGATCCATAGATAGATAAATATAGATCGATAGACAGACAGACAGATAGAGATATAGACAGATAGGCGGATAGATAGATAGATCCATAGATAGATAAATATAGATCGATAGACAGACAGACATACAGATAGACAGATAGATAGATCGATTGATAGGCGGACAGATAGATAGATAGAGCGATCGATCGATAGACAGACAGACAGACAGATAGATAGATAGATAGATAGATACGCAGATACAAATACACATGGATTAACGAGTAAGAGGGAAACCCAAAAGAAAAGGGGAGGGAAAAGGAAGGATAAGCGAAAGAAGAATGCTTGATGATGGTGGTCGCGCGGGGCGTTTGCGTAGAACCGGTAGCTAGATGCGGCCATCAGATTGAGCCTTCTCTTAACACAAACCTGTAATTACGGCATCTTGTAAGAACGTATCATTAAGGCCCGTTCTTCTCTTCTCAAAATAAATAAATAAATTAAATAAAAATATAAACAGAAAACCAATGGCTTTTCTTCCAGTGGCAACACCTTGAATGTGTCCGCCGTTTCGGACATTCTTCTTCCAAGCAAACGATTAAAATTAACATCAAAATGTAACTTTAAATTTAAAGAATTTAACGGCCAACTAGGGGGCGGTACATGCGAATTTTCAATCAGTCATTAACTGGTTATTTTAGGAATTTACAGACGACTATTTGCTTTCTCAATCTCAACGGTTATTGCGTGTAACACACTGAAGTGTTTTGTTGGCAATGTCAAATAGATAAATAACATTGGACATGTGTTACATGACGTATATTGTTCATTAATCATGGTGTGATATATGTATGTTACTAAACCAAGCTATAGTTACTTATTAATACAATGAACTGAGATAGATAAGAAACGTATGACGAATTAACTATGTGTTAACAAACAACAGTAATAATTTGAGAAACAAGTAATAGTTCAGAATCAAGCTCATATTACGTACTGGATAGATAAACATACAGACAGATAGGTAGGTAGGCAGGTAGGTATAAGTAGATTAATGAATAAGTAGATGGGTAGAAAGGTAGCTAAATATAAATAGACTGGCAAATATCCGGATAAATAGATAAATATAGGAGGCAGATAAATAGGTGGATAGATAGGTAGACGGGTAGACGGATAGCTTTAAAAAATAGACTGATAAATAGCCAGATAAATAGATGATGGATGGATAGATAGACAGATAGAAAGATAAATAGGTAGATAGTAGATGGATAGATAGATAAATAGATAGATAAATAGATAGATAAATAGATACATAGATAGATAGGTAGATAGATAGATAAATAGGTAGATCGATATAGGTACAGACAGATAGAAAAGATAGATAGATACATAGACAGATATATAGACATACAGGTAGGTAGATGATAGATAGACAGATAGATAGATAGATAAATAGATAGATAGACAGACAGACAGATAGATGGATAGATTCGTATCGCTTGGTGGGGCCGAAACAGAATTATATTCTGAAATAGGTTATCATTTTTGTAAATCTATAATAATATAAATAAATCATAATGCTAATCTATAGATGTAAATAATTCTTTTACTTCAGAAGTTTTCTATCTCTATTTTTTACATTTGGTTTACGAAACAAAACACAGTTCCTCTTGGTCAACAACGTAAGTAACGCTCGGAATGTACGGCATGCTTCCCGTACGCTCTACGTTCATGGCTTACCAAATGAAGCGGCCGCGCGCAAACGAGAACCTTTTCCAGCAAAGTAAACAATCAAAACAAAACACAATAACATATAATTTTTTTTATTTGAAGGATCTAAATAGTAACTTGGAAGCAAGAACGTTCTTATAGATGACCGGATATTTCCCAGTGCAAAAACCAGCAGGTCGAGGACCTGCTGAACGACCTACTGCTAACCGTCTGCCGGCTGGATTTAGGCGAATATCAGCAGTTCCAGTAGTTGCTGCCTCCATAAGGAATCAGCCTGGAAATCATAGCTATGGTTGAACTGTTGGTAAACCTGCTGTTTTTCACTGTTTACAATGTTTCATCATATGCTAAGAAGTGCTTAACTTGATGAAGGATAACTAGATTGCTGGGTATTGTGTATACTCATACATTTTAGCAAATTGCCAATACGTAAGGATGTATATTTAGCTAATTAGTTCGATAGTTGGTTACAATAGCTAGATAGCTGGAAAGTTAATTGATCAATGGGTAATATATAGTTAAGTGGTTGGATCAATAGTTAAAGATGTGATGAGGATATGCACAGCATAAACATAATTACGGTGTTAGATAGTTACACAGACAGAGATACAGATAGGTAGATAGATAAATAGATGGATCGATAGATAATGAGCTAGATAGACAAATAGGCAGATAGATAGATAGATAAATAGACGGATCAATAGGTAATGAGATAGACAGACAGATTGACAGGCACATAGATGGATAGATAGGTAGATAGATAGATAAATAGACGGATCAATAGGTAATGAGATAGACAGACAGATTGACAGGCAGATAGATGGATAGATAGGTAGATAGATGGATAGATAGATGGATAGATAGATGGATAGATAGATAGATGGATGGATAGATAGAGACAGATAGATCGATAAATAGACGGATCGATAGGTAAGGCGATAGATAGATAGATGAATAGATAGACAGATAGATATAATAGATGGATGGATCGATAGACAATGATCTGCTAGATAGACAAATAGGCAGATAGATAGATAGACAGAAAACAGATAACATGTATGCCTATACATTTACATCCATATGAATACATGTACAATACATATCCAGATAACAGAGATATTACATATGCAGCTCATTAGGCATATATCAGTGTATGAATCACTCATACAATAACTGTATGATCTCCTCTTACGTCACAGTCAAATTTTACATAATTTCTCACTTAAAACGGCCTCTCGACTTTGTAATCAATATATCAGTATAACCTAGTCAATTACTTTTACAAGCTGTTCATTTATAAATGCAACCCTGGTTATATCCAGTTGTATTCTTGTTAATCACTACCACAAATTCAGCTCTTATCTTTACGTATTAGTTAATTAAATTAAATTCTAAATCAAGTTATTTTCAACCGTTATCATATTGCAGTGGCTTTTTGTTTAGAGACTGCCTTTGACCATATTCTATGTGCAATGACAATCATTCTAAAGTAGAAAGAAGAGAAAGAAATGATAACTGAAAGAGGAGGAGGAAGCGTCTATTTCACTTAATGAGGATTTCGCTCCCGACTGGGGGGAGGATTCCGTTAGCTTGACCTATACGAAGACAAAAGACTCTGCTGCTGCGACGACGCCATTACAAATCCCTATTGTTTTATTAAAGAAGCATAATCTGAGTAAATATCGCGCTACTCGAGTTTTTACTCCACCTATTAGCACTGCGGGCGGTGCTGACCTGCTTGTTTTAACAGCAGCAAAACTATCCTTGTATCCCTTAGATTCTTCATCCTTGTAATCTGTTTACATTCCTGTATGCTCGATGAAGTGAAAAGATGTACTCAGGATTACATCTGCCGCTAGATGGCAGCACTGTTTGCGACAGACTGAATCAAGGTACAAAGAGTCCAGATTAACAATCTTGTAAGTCATAACATCGCATCGTATTCAGTATAATGTATTGAAAACCATAGGCTTTAAGTACTGCCCATGCACAATTCAAAAGGATCGGCGATGTGCTGAACTATGCACTTATCACCGCTTGCTGCTACTGCTGGTTAATATGCTGAATACTTCTGGTATACAGTCATGAGCTACTGAAAAGGGTTCTTGCTGGGGCTAAAGTTGATTGCCTATTGCTCCTAAACTTTCAAAGCTATACCAACTGAAACAATATCGAGTAGATGTCTAATATCACGTCATGCTCTCGTCAAAGTTTTGTTCAAATTGGTTCCTTAACTTAAAAACACTCCAGACTGTACAAACAAGATTATTAGGCAGAACTTACTGATTTACTGAAAACCAGCTAGTTTAAGAATTTCAGCATGCTGAACTACCTACTGAACCTTTGAGGAAACAGCAATAATCCAGCATGCTGAATATCTCCTGGTCTGTACATCGGGGAAGTAATGTTGCGTCAGAAATTTCTTGTAATTTAGTTTCAGTGATTTTTGACAAGACGCCATCTGGTGGCTGTCACTTCCAACTTACCAAATCGCCATATTGCGACTTGTAATCACTTTCTTTTCATGACATAAACTTGTTTATCTTAATCTGAAAAATATTATTATTTTTCGATGCTACGCCCTCTAGTGTCTAAGAATATAACTCACCCAGTCGCCATTTTGAGACCTTAGAGACGCGTTCTTGGGGCGGAAAAGCAGAATACGTTATTAACCCACAATGAAACTACTGATACAGCGGTAATAATCAGAGTACAACTTTCTTAATATGCATTTTTAGTGTCCTAGTTCTATTTAATGCTAATGTAAACGCCATCTAGCGGCCGACAGACACAAGTCACCCAGCCGCCATCTTTAGACCTTTTGCGCGTGGTGCGCTGTACTTGGAATGCATAAGCACTACACTCAGAACAATCCGTCTTTTAAAAAACCAATTCCAATTCGTATCTATGATTTCATACTTTTATTACGATAACTGGGGTTTCCTTTTTATACGGTATAATATTCTCCTCTGGTTTGTCTGGGGCCTTGATTGTTCTTCCATAAAAGGGCAAGCGAACGTACGGCGACATCGGATTTTCACGAGAACAAGAACAATTGAAATCGTATATACATATCGGAAACAATTATTTGAAAAAAACAAGGTCCCTTTTTACAAAAACCAACCCGGTTTTGGTAAAGGAATGTCACAAATTTTTCAACTGTTGCTCATTTCATTCAAAGGCGCTCGATACATACGGAAATTTTTTATACTGATAAACACACATGAGAAGAGGTTTAGAAATGAATGATAAACAAGAGAAGAAAGAAGAATAAGAAGGAAAATGGAGATAGAGGAGAAAAAACTTGTCAATCTAGATTCGCAGGTGCTTCCTGTGCTCTTATAAACTGGCCGCTTGGAACACATATGAAAGGATTTGAGAAAAAAATTAAGATTTTAAATAATTGTCGTAATAAGAGGCGGCTCGAGAATCCGGATTTACTCGTTTCTGTCGCAGTGGATCTAATCAACGCGGACGATCTAAATATGCGATTATAATGAGCTTAACAGGGCAAAAACTTCAACTGGTAGGAAAGACTGTCATGCGTCAGTCTTTTCAGTTCTTTTCGTTCTTGTTTGGTTTGTCGTTTTATTGTTTGTTTCTCCTTGTTGTGTAGATAGGTTAAAAGGATGGTTAGATTGAGAGATAGGTAAGTAAGGTGGGTACATAGACAGTTGGATAGACGGGTAGTTAGATAATTTAGCTAATTTAGATAGATATGTAGATATAGACAGACGAGTAGGTAAGATAGGCAGACAAAGAGGGACACAGTTATAGGTAGACAGATGATAGATAGATGGATAGTAGATTGATAGATAGGTAGGTAGGTAGATAGATAGATATATATATATATATAGATAGATAGATAGATAGATAGATAGATAGATAGATAGATAGATAGATAGAGAGATACACAGACAAATGTACAGATATAGACAAGATATACAAACAAACAGGTTAGACAGTAGACAGACCTTAGACACATGTATAGAGGATGGATAGATAGATAGGTACCCGATAGATAGATAGGATAGACGTCCGAAGATATCACGCCTAACTTTGCTTACTGGAATTCATTTTTCTTTTGGGAGATAGTTGACACATAGATAGATAGATATCTAGATAGATAGGTAGACAGATTATTACATTTCCATTCTTGTTGCCTTCTTGTTTCAAATCGAAGGGGTCGTGGCGCTTTGCAGAGCTGACGGCGTATCAGTAATAAGCCGCGGAATAATTGCAAGTCAGTGAATCAATTAGCAATTTACTAAAAAGACAAGCCCATGTTGATAACATCAAGCCGCCATCATTGACTCCATTTATTATCAGGCCACAAAAAAAATACCATGGCAGACAAAACGCAAACCATTTAAAAAAAAACACAAGAATCGAAAGTATACCGATATACATAATAAATATATTATAATAATGTATATACATATATAAAAATGATGTATAAATAAATATACGCATTATAAGATAATATACGTAATGATTACAATAGGTCGACACCAGCGCCATCTATTGAGAGACCAGGGACGGATATTCGGCTAAAAGCCCTGTAATTTAGGCTTGTGTTTTTACAGTGTCTTGCTGACAGTTATGAATGGGTGTAAAACCAATACACTGTAAGGTTTCTGAAAGGGGGAAAAAAGGGGAAGTTTTTTATGATTTCTTTCAGATCTGAGGAGAAAAAGCGGATGATTTTCAGGTAGCTGAGAGGGCGCGCGCAGAGACAACGTATCATTATTCTGTTATACTCACCTGTAATTTAATACGCCCCTAGATTTCCACAGCCAGCCCTCTCGCATGCAAACCGCGGATAAAATCGTAAACACCCGTCGGTATACACTGTAAACTCTTGGGTTATTAGTCGCTTTATAACCTGTTATTATATCATTTATAGTAATTACATAGAAGTTTTATAAACAGTTAATTATAGATGTTAAAAAGTATGGCTCCACGATGGTGGAGTAATTTGAGTGAGCTGACGTGAAGTGATATCCTTCCAGGTTAGTACTTAATTGCACTGTGTTCCAGTAGATTTCTAGTATGTTTACCAGTATGTTCCACGTTGTATTTATACTGTTTTCCACCGCGTGTTCCATTACAAAGGATTCGACATCTTTTTTTTCAAGTGATCTTGCTTAGTTCACAAAGACGTTATGTCTGTGATCTGCTATCTTTCTATCTATCTATCCTTTCCCTATATCTATCTATCTGCCTATCTATCTACCTATCATCTGTCTGTTTATCTGTCTGTCTACCCATCTTCTCTGTCTCTCTATCTATCTGTCTATCTATCCTTTCTGTTTGTACATCTATCCGTCTATCTATCTGCCTATCTATCCACCTATAATCTGTCTATCTATCTATCGATCAATCTGTCTATCTATCTCTTTATATGTCTATCTGTCTATCGGTCTATCTGTCTATCTGCCTATCTATCTCCCTTTCATTTGTCTAACTATCTATCGATCGATCTATCTATCTGTCCGTCTATCTATCTACCCATCCATCGTCTACCTTTCTATTGTCTACTTATCTATCTACCTTTCTCTATAATCTATCGCATATCTTCTGACGTAGTCCACTCTATGCACCACTCTGATTCAGTTTCAATAGTTTTCGCACGCGTCTTCACTCGGTCGGCCTAACCGATAACTTATTGCAAACGTATTTATAAATTTATGAAGAATAGAGAATTCCAGCCGTGATATTCTCTTCACCCCGAGTGGTCCGTATGGAACATCTCAATCCAATTTGACCGCCGGTATTTTTGCAAATGAGGTTTCAAAATAGCCCTAGGTCAATTCGGCTCCAAAGGTTTTAACCCTTCAAATCTGTACGTTAACTTTCATTTATCCATAGTAGCAATATACTAAATAAGTTTGATGAAAATAAAATACCTCGGCAGACAGGCCGGCAGATAGATAGATAGGCAGATGAATATGTATATAGATAAGAAAAACAGGCAGACAGATGAATGGATAGATATAGGTAAATAGATAAATAGTCGTACTTATAGATAGTAAAAGTTTTAGATAGATAGGTAGATGGACAGACAGACAAATAGATAGTTAGATAGATAGATAGATACGTGGATAGACAGATATATAGATTATTTTTAGCGTGTTTATTGACCGAAACACATTATAGCATGGTCAGCATAGATAGATAGATTGACAGATGATAGATTGATAAATAGACATAGAAAGATAGATATATAAATAGATAGAGAGATAGACAAATAGACAGGTAGGCAGATAGACAGATATATAGATAGATAGTCAATTGATAGTTAGACAGATTATAGGTAATAGGTAGATACATAGCTAGACAGACAGACGATAGATAGATTGACAGAAAGGGTAGATATACACAGACAGATAAACAGGTAGACGATAGGTAGATAGATAGGCAGATAGATAGATAGACGCAATAGATACATGGACAGAAGATAGATAAATAGATAAACAGATAGACAGATAGAGAGATAGATAGATATGATAGATATGATAGATAGACAGATAGATAGATAAACAGATAGATAGATAGATAAACATAGATAGATAGATAGATAGATAGATAGAGAGCTATTTAGATACACAGACTTGATCCACAGTTACTATAGACTATAGCTAATTAAACTAGCCCATCAAGTTCTACACTGTTGTAAAATTATAAGGAAAAAAATGTGAATGAAAATATAGTCGAAGAAAACGAGCTCGAAATACGCTAGACCGTCAAGTTACCTAACAACGTCTCGAGAGCAAAAAAATATCTAAAGACGAAGAATCTAAAAAAACCTAACTGTTTTTTTTAAGAGGGAAAGAGAGAGGAACATGTGTGTATACGCGGGAACCTGTTTGACGTATGCAGCGCGGGGCACTGCATAGTCGGCATGTGTCTCTTCAAAAGACGACCGTATAAACTTGACTTTACACTGCTTGGTTTTCAAATTCTCTCTTGAGAAAAAAAAACATACATTTTTAAACTTAATTAAAATATAAGCATAATTATAAATACAAAACAAAATTAATAACTAACCAACAACATATGTACAATCATATAACAAAAATACAACTTAAAACATGGAACAGAAAATATAGGATCAAACGTTCAGTACTGCAATTGCATCACACAGTTTACTTATCCGCAATAGGTTCAATACAATAGAATGTGAATTAGTAGTTAATCTAATAAGCAACTGTATTAAAATTATAAAAATTAGACCCAAGATGTGAAGTCGATATAGTTGGTATAGAGTTTATAAAATCCTCTCGGATAGTAATTAAAAAAAACAAGAATGGGAGGCTGGTTACACGGGGCGAAATGGAAGCTGAGGTGTAAGTTATACCTGTTCATTTGGGTATTGTTTCACCGTGGCGAGCCATCAACAGGGCCATCCCCCTGCCCTCCCACTTGCCCTCCTCCCCCGTATACAATTCAAGGGAGGGTTCGCAACGCGCTAAATTTATTTATTACTTTAACTTTTTCTTTACTAATATAGTATCTAGTAGTTCTTTCATACGTTATTATTATACAGAAATTTACGGTAAAAAGTCTTTGGTTCAAATCCGCATTTTCTAAATTTGTATATTACGTAATGGCGTACTTATAAGTCCATCTCAATAATTAGTGTTTCCAGGAAGTAATAAACTTGTATAACGAAGAAGTGTCTTTTTTGGTTCCTCCAGTTTTGCGAGCCCCTCCTTTGGGGCAAACTGGTTTAACAATGTGGAGGGGCGGGAAAAGGTAGAAAAAATTTACTATCGATACTTTATTCTTATCACCGAGCCATAAACAAGGTTGTATAATTTTATAGCGGTGGCTGTAAGGGGATAAAGCGATCGCACTTCTTATTATCATTATGGTTTTTCTTTTGCTTCTCTTTTTACAAGGGGGCGTGTGCGAAGGTGATGAGCTTATGGCTGGTTAGCACGTGCGTCTTTGACTAACCGTTTAGCTTTTCTATTGCTAAGCAAAGGTTTCCGTCAACACGATAAGATTTCTTGTCCAGCTACTCGAGGGCGAGAAAACTAGGCCATGTTTTTCACGTTTCAACAGCTAGTGTACCTGACTGCGAGGCTAGTATGGGCATGTCTTACCCTTTCTTGAAGAACCATGCTGAGATAGCTATGTGGCTTTCCTAACGGACCATTTAATGCTTCAGGAGTCGGCTCTGACTTGAAGAAATTAACAGTCTCTCCGAATATAAATGTCTGCTGAACACTGTAGTAGTAAAAGTAGTAGTAGTAGTAGTAGTAGTAGTAGTAGTAGTAGTAGTAGTAGTAGTAGTAGTAGTAGTAGTATAAGTAGTAGTAGTAGTAGTAGTATAAGTAGTAGTAGTAGTAGTAGTAGTAGTAGTATACGTAGTAGTAGTAGTAGTATAAGTAGTAGTAGTATAAGTAGTAGTAGTAGTAGTTTAAGTAGTAGTTAGTAGTAGTAGTGGTAGTGGTGGTAGTAGTAGACTACTTAGTAGTAGTAGTAGTATAGTTATATTCGAACTAGCAGTTACAATAGCAGTAGCAGTAGTGCTAGTAGTAGTAGTAGTAGTAGTAGTAGTAGTAGTAGTAGTAGTAGTAGTAGTAGTAGTAGTAGTAGTAGTAGAAGTAGTATAGTTATATTTGAACTAGCAGTTTCAATAGCAGTAGCAGTAGTACTACTGATAGTACTTAGTAGTACAGTGATAGGAGTGGCGGTAGCGATATTAGTAATAGAAGCCTAATAGCAGTACTAGCAATAGCAACATGATTAGTAGTTAAGCAATGATTAGTACTTTTAGAATGGCTAGAGTACCAAGCAGATAAAGTCAACGCTAGTAGTTTACAGTAATAGTAACAGGAGAAGTTTAGTTACTAGTAAAGTGGCTAAGATACTGCACATGGTTATAACATATATATATATATAAATATATACATACGATTATAGAAACTTAAGGTCTTTACTTACATTATACATCAAACACAAGAGATGTATAATATCGACTGGAATTACGACTTATACTGTCCTTTAGATTATAACTGTAACTAATCCTAATTCATCGCCTGAGAGCGACAGAACGGACCGTGCGCCAAAAGTTTGAAGAAACCGTACACATTGAAAGGTATGATGGAACGGAGCGAGCCCCCCCTTGGCTCAGCGAGAGGGAATCTCTCCATGTCGATGGAAGGGGGAAGAGTGGCTCGTCAGGTGGGCAACGGGGCCAAGTGGCAGGGTCGAATCAAAAGCGGGAGGGCCCCGGTGCAGTCCAAGCCATGCGCCCAGTCTGTTGCCGCTTGGCGCAGCGGGAACCCGCGCAGCGTTCGCGTTCAGCCTCTCTTTTCCGTTCACGGTCCAGTCTGTCAGTGCACCAGCAGAGGTGAAACATGCTGCTGCTGAGCCATTTTTTTCCTCTCTCGGTCGTACAGTAACCACAACAACAGCTAAAACAACCAACCTATTCAGTTTCACTGTAACACTGTACAGAGAAAAATCGTCACGAGTTTCTTTTTACAAGGTGGAGTTGTCTTAGTGCATTCAAGTCACCGATGCCCCAGTTTATATAGAACCAAGGTAAACATGAATCAATCTATAAAACTTAATGTCTTTTGTAAGAAGATTAGCATCTTTAAAAATAGAGATTCCATGTCCGAATTTGATGTTGGTCTTTGGCGTGACTTTTTAAAGCAACACACTTTTGATTCTTCTTCTTCTTCCTCTTCTTCTTGGGTTTTCTTTTTTTCTTAAACTACGAAAGGCTGGACGGAGAAAGAGGAAGAAGAGGAACAGAGAATTTGAAAAGAAGGTATAAAAATAAAAAAACTCTGGGGCCATTTTGATAAGATGAGCGCACACATAAGCACCACAGCACCAAGGCAGCCAGGGCTCTCCAAAGCGGGACACACAAGAGGAGAGAGAAGGAGCAGGTGAGGAGAGCAAGATGGGGAGAATAAAAGGAAGAAGAAGAAGAAGAAGAAGAAGTTGAAGAAGAAGAAGGGGAGCCCTGGAGGCGATTTTGTTTTTCCAGGTTTGAAACCCCCCCCCCACTGCCACGATATAGCCAAGAGGTTTTGGAGGTGGTGTCGAGGCGTGTTTATGCTAATCGCTACACATCCTCAACAAGCCGATAACAGCGACTTTGGTGCTAATTGTAAGCCGGCTGCCATATAAAAAACTCTCCTATTCAACCCACAAGACACGCGTAATCGGCTACTTATTGACTAATCAAGTCCCACTTAGTAGCCTCTTAATTACACACAATCCAGAGACTGTTATAGACAACCCGTCTTTCTCTTTGTTTTACATTTTTTTGAACTAGAAGTTTTACAGATAGAAGGGAAACGAATGTAGTGAAATGAGAGTTAGTCCGGACTTGTTGAAAAAGGTTCTTCTATAGCTTTGTTTTGTGATGGCCACAGAGAACAGAGAAGGGAGTGTATATTATATGAAAGGCAAGAAAGGAAGAAAATATGCCAATAAAGCTAAAGCTATAAGCCCAAGCCAAGGCCAAGCTCCCTACCGGGAAGATCATTACACCGACTATTGTACCTCAAAGTGGGACGTCTTATAGGTACGCTTGGGCCAGGCCAGAAAAGCTGCAAGTCGGTTTCCCCCTTCTCCATACAACTACTAGAAACTTACCAAACTATGGCTTTATGAAACTGTTGCAATTGTTGTGCAATTCACCAAAAGACTCGGTACTGAAGTTTCAAACTTTGATGATAAGTCTATACGGATACTAGAATGCTTATCAAACTGTACTTTACTATATAGTACCATGACACTGTGTTGTGTTCGCCATATTGACGGCCTGGCAATCAGTTGATTGTATTCCGTCTATACGGAACCGAGGGTTTTTTCGTCGGAATTTCTCGTACTATACTGAAATTGGTTTTGATAAAAAGGTTGCAGTATCATTCATCAGCCCTATACTTTATATTCAAAAGCATAATATACATTTATCTCCTTGAACTTCTGATTCGTGTTTTTATGCCCAGAATTGCACCGCTGTACGTTGCAAGATATGCATCAGGCTTCCTATCTCTTACGTAAATTGACCTCCGTAATGGAAGGAATAGAAGGTAATAGCATTTAGTTGAGTGTGTCTAACACGTTAAGGTGGATCTTGACAAAGGGATTTTTGTACCAGTAGGCTTTGATACTCAAGAGGGTGAGTGAAACTCAACGGTCAACTGGCTAGCTAATGGAGCGTAAACGGTTTTTATGGAAGATTTCTCACAGACTGAGCATTGTGAATAGGTTGGGCTAGCGGTGGCAAGTTTGTACTAACTCTTGAAAATGTTATTCTTGGTGAGATTGGCTTACAATAAAGTACATTTAGACCAGATGGAAAGATATGTCGAAGTTGAAGACATGAATTTCACAATCGCATAATCATCCAAGAGTTAGTTTAAGACCACTGTATAAGCCATTCGGTATTATCTTAAAAGGACGAGTCTCTGAATTATCTGATTAAGTCGTCTGATTAAGTGTTTAAATGTACTGAGTTGCTGATTAAGCTGACCAGTGCTGACTTAATGACTCACTCGATAAGAGAATCCTGGACTGCGATTCCTGTATATGTAAATTCGTCGTCACGCAGTGCGTCATTCTGAATCATTCATACCTGTTTAAGAGTCATTCTGAGTCATAAACAATCTTGTGTTATTAGTAAAAGATGTTACAGGCTGTGGTTAAAAGATACCTACATCTTTCTTATCTTAGTATATAACCATCCCGGTTTAGTAAGGGAACTGTTGTATAGCTACCGTAAGGGTCAAATTTGCATGCTGCGCTACTGTATACTAACTCTCATGAATGCCTTATCATTTATCGTGTCCGTTGAGAGCCCTTGCGTATACCAGACGAAAGAGAGGTAGAAAAAAAAACAATGTAGAAAACGGCCTGTGTAAAAAAGGGGAAAATAAATGTCATTTTCCTCCTACTTTCTGGGAATGCATGTTTGTATGTCCTTGATGTGGGGCTAGTTCCTGTATAGCAGACGTTGGCTTTTGTCATTGACTTATGGCATGTGACAATGCTCATTTGTCATTCATATGGTATCGGTCCCCTTACCAAACATACAGGTTTTCCGTCCGTGGCAAAGCAGGAGAGGTCCTCTAGAATCTCTCTTTCCACGCCCGTTCATATGTGCATGTTTGGGGAGAAATTTCTAGAAAAGCAACATTTGCTACCCGTCCGACTGTGGGATATTGATTCGATACACTGAAGCTAGTACAGTAAATTGTGTGAAACTGACATTGTCCGCATGATTTCGTGTATAGGTCATGTCCTGCGTCCGTTCCAAAAAAGGGTAACAGCAAGAGACAGATTCAGGCAAGTTTTGTGGCTAATATCTTAAACAGGTTTTGCTGGATAACAATACAAAGTTACATGGCGATTGCACTACAAGTTAGTAATATAACCTCAAATTCTCGATGTATTTGAGCTGTTAGTTTAGCCAAAACTCAACTTTAAAGTTTACACCAACGCATTTGCACTGTGTACGTGTGCGAACAAGTCTGTAAGCGGAGAAGGAAGATGCAGGCCAGCAGAGAGTAGGGACACGTTCGTTTCTGATTATTTTAGCGTGTGGACGTTGACAAATGAGCTCTATCTAGCATGCATTCAGAGAAGCCTTGCAGAGTCGTTCTGTCTTGTCTCGTTGGTCAGAAAACTCCCAAGTTTGAACCGAGGACGGACCGATGAATCAAAATGAATATTTTCGCCTCTGAATTTTTATTTTCTCATCTCTCTCTTTGTCTTCTCTTTTATTCTCTCTCTTTCTCTCTTTTATCGTTTGCGTACATTCTGCTTTCCTACATTCACTGTTTTAGATGATCCTCTTTACAATGTGTTGTGCTGTAAGATCATTACAAACGTTCATCGTCGTCTTACACGTCCTTCTGCATATCTGTTGTCTTAACACAGTGCTGAATCTGAAAGTTAATACTGGAAATATTATTTTGAAAAATTCCGATAAGAAGTGAGTTCTACCATTTTACCGATGCAATAAACCGGAAACTTCCGGTCACGTGACTTCGTATATAGTCGCGCTGTTCACATTAATCAGATATCGTCTGCTTGTGCGATAGCATGTGGTCACGTGACTTCTACGTCAACTCGATTTCAGCAGTTCAAACCTTTCGTAAAAACAGTTTGATTTCAACGTTCAGTTTACACGCGAAAATCTCGTGTCGTAGCTATTGCAATTACTTGATAAAAATGGAAGGATGGACTACACCTACAACCTTACAACAACACACAACCTATACCTTACAACCCCCTTCAACCAACCCTAACGGCTGGGGAGTAAGCAGCAACAAACTCGGGCTATTACAACAGCCTATACAACCTTATACATCCTATACGAAGCCGTAGGAACAAGTTGCTATAGTAAGATCTAGACTTCAAAATCAGAATGATACAGACGAGGCACTACAACTGTCTTCTACAACCCTGCAATTTAGTATCCGGGGTAACGAAGAAATCTTTGGACGTTTGGAATTAGACCATCTAAGTCCGGATGACGTCATAGTTAAGCGACACGTTGTCCGAATGCTAATAGAGACTAACACGACTTACAGTGACTGACCTACAACCCTACAACCCTGCAACCCTACATCCCCTACAACCTTATACCCTGCAAACCTGCAACCCTACATCCCCTACAACCTTACAACCCTGCAACCCTACAACCCTGCAACCTTAAAACCTTACAACCATATAACCATACAACTTAAAAACCGTACACCCTTACAACCTAAACCCTGTAACCCTACAATCCTACAACCCTACAACCCTACGACACTACAACCCTACAACACTACAACCCTACAACACTACAACCCTACAACACTACAACCCTACAAACTAATTTCGTAAGAAAATGAAGAACAACTTACAGGTTCCGATAAGAAATGTCGGAATAACGTTTTGAAGTCATGTGACACGTTATTTCGATGCTGTTTGTACAGAACTATCGTTTTACATACGTTTTACACAACACGTCCAAAATACGTAACACAAGTATTACTGGGCGTGAAGAACAGCAAGGAGGTTCTTGACTCTTACAGCGAGGCTGTTTTTAAGAGGAAATTTGTCTGATGAATGCAACTTGTTCAAACAACGGCCATCAAGACAAAAGGTGAAGCTTGAGGAAGCGAGGAAACCGTTGTTCGATATTATTGTCTAGCCCTGGCTTTTTTTGGATTAATTCTTTTATTTTCTGTCTATACTACTCTGGTAGAGGAGAAAAGAGACAAAAAGAAAAGACGAAGCAAAGAAAAGAGAAAGAAGAATTAGAGGTTAAACTGAAACTTGAAAATATTACTCTCTGGGGTCAAACACTGACTCGACTCTTTTCTAGTCGTTTGTTGGATAGTGAATAACCACGCCAACGAACCGGAAGATTCTCCCCCTCTCCCCCCCTGTCCCTCGTGATGGTCTCATTCTACCACGGCCTGAAAATAAGACTTTTATTATCATCACCCAAGATTTTGCTTTTCGTCGTCTGCGTCGTTACAGATACAAAAGAAGAACCGTTAGGAAGCAGAATTTAATTTCCAGCGAAAAAGAACAACTAAACCATCAACTGCTTTTATAGTCCCGAGTGGAAAGCCATCATGGAGCTTGCATTTAAAGCAGAACAAATTTCGTCTGCAACAAACAAAGTGAACATCTTATCAGGGTGGGAATTGAATTCTAGTCTAATGTTAGTTAACTGTTCACTTATTCATCTGTTTATTTACTCGTCTATCTATTTAGTTATCCGTGTGTCTATTTAAGTATCTGTTTGTCCGTCGTCTGTCTATCTATCTATTTATCTACCTATCTAGCTATATGTCTGTTTGTCTGTCTATCCATCTGTCTGTCTGTCTACCTATCCATTCATCGATCTAGCTATCTGTCTACCCATCCATCTACCCATGTATCCATTTATCTATCAACCTATCCATTAATCTATCTTTAAGTATCTATCTATCTATCCATCTATCCATATCTATCCTTCTATCCATCTACCTATCTGCTCATCTACCTAACTATATATATACCCGTCCATCTATCCATCTATTTATCTACCTATCTAGCTATGTGTCTGTCTCTATCCATCTATCTGTCTGTCTACTTATCCATTCAGCCATCTAGCTATCTATCTACCCTTCCATGTATCCATCTATCTATCAACCTATCCATTAATCTATCTTAACTATCTACCTATCCATCTATCCATCTACCTACCTTTCCATCTATCTATTTACCTACCTATCTATCTCTCTATCTGTCTACCAATGTATAACATTCCACCTATCCATTCATCAGATGTGCAGTTTCAGTCTGCGACAACGGCGACATGCAGACAACAAAGATTACTCTCTAAACAAGCAGTCCTTTGATGAATATAGTTTCACCTTTGCGAAAAGGCGTAACACAGCGAAAATTGGTCTTCCTAGACAGAATTCAACCGTCACAGAGCTTCCTTACATCCTTAGCGCTGAAATCTCACCGCTCTTGCCAGAAGCTTCATCTTTACTTGTCTTACTCTTTACTGTCGAGACAATTTTCTCCCGTAATTGTGCGAAATGAAGGTAAAGGATATTAGGCAAGTAGAAGAAAAAAACAGGCCCAGATGTCTATTGTTTCGATGACTGTTGCGCAAAGAAGCCGCGCATCAAGGTGCAGAGGTCGACTACAAAGACGGCACAGACCAAGGCTGTCAAAAACAAGTGAAATACGCGCCGCGCACTCGATTTATTACCAACACGCCCAAATTATTTCTAATTGTTTGCCAAATTATCTTTCATTAACCAACATTGGACTTACTTTTTTATTTGCTCTATTAGCTATCATTGTTCTGTGGTCTCTATAGTTTCCATTTCTATCTATATAGACTTTAAGTATACTTAACAATTATATAACATACTCTGTGTATTACTTGATAACTTTAATTTCGCTCCAAGTTTGGACGGGTAATTTTTTTTCAGTTTAAAAAGTTAATATTCTCCGTAAAAACGCTGAAATTTATGGAAGTAATTACAAGAACACAACAACCGTTGACAGTGCTCCATTGCAGGAATCATAAACGTCACGGCAGGAATTTTCTCAAGTCCCTCGAATAAACCATCAGCGAAATTGTTTGGAATATTACGCACTTTTTCATAAGTTTGTAATTTTATTCTAAATCTTTTCTATTTACCCTCTCGTGTGTTAACGGAAATTACCTGAACATTTCAGCTAAATTGCAAGGGATCCCTTTTAAAAAATTCAGTAGCTGTAAGTTTGGAAGAGGAACCAGAAATTTCAAAAAATTTTAAGTTGAAAAAGTGTTGAACAGAAATGGGGTGGAGACGCAATAATTCACCGCGTGGCTTGCGCTTATGGCCCCAAAAACTTTGGAGGAAAACGTGTAATTTTCTCTTTACTCGGGTGAGGGGTTTCTAAGTGTCACGCAACACGTACACTCCCATATAAAACTGCAAGGAATCACAGAAATTTCTGTAAGATTCTCTCACTTTTATGTGTGATTCCTGATTCTTGGCACGTGATGATTTTTCGATTTTGGAGAGGTGCGAACCCCTTTTTCGTGTATAGGGATCCACCCAAACAACAGTCTCGTTCGCCAAAACAATGTTCTATGCACTCCTCTTCGTAATTGCAAATGAGTAAACAAGGGTTATTAGTACATGCGAATAATAATGTTTCTCCAGCATCCGGAATTTTCGGATTTCAGAAAAATTTCGACTTTTCAGTGTCAATAGAAAATTGAGGAAGCAGATAGATAGAGAGATAGATAGACAGATAGATAGTAAGTTAGTTAGACAAACAGATAGATAGATAGACAGATAGAATGATAGATAGATAGATAGATAGATAGATAGATAGATAGATAGATAGATAGATAGATAGATAGATAGATAGATAGATAGATAGATAGATAGATAGATAGATAGATAGATAGATAGATAGATAGATAGATAAACCGATAGATAAATAGACAGATAGACACATAGATAGATACATAGATAGATAGACAGACAGATAGATAGATAGATAGATAGATAGATAGATAGACAGATAGAATGATAGATAGATAGACACCAGATAGACAGATTGATAGACAGACACACCTATAGATAGATATAGATAGACAGATAAACGCTGGTTGCTGAATTCTGTTGTAAGTTCAGTAAAAGTGATAATTGAGACGAATAGAAGAGTTGCAGACCCTTTCGTTTCTAACGCTTCTGGCCATATTGCTCGCCAACCCCATGCTGCGAAGTAATTACGCATCCGATTTACTTTTGTCTTTTCTTTTCCAAGACTTTTTATTTTTTTCCACGTGTTTTGTACAAGTTATCCATAGTTGCAAGATTCTTACAGAATTGTGAAGAAGCTTTCCTAAGTCTTGTACAGGCGCTGAGATAGAGTGGTTATATTCGATACAAGGGTGTTCAGATCGGAAAGTTTGGTTACGTAGTTTAAGTTTGAAGAAAAACTGTTTCGGAAGTAAAAGTGCGAAATTTGTCGTTAAAAAATGGCACTGTCAAAAAGTGCGGTTTTGTCGCCCTGAATTGGAATTTCCCTCGAAGCGGTCGTCGCGCAACAGCTACCCGTCGTAAAGACGCATTTATCGCTGGCACACGGAGCCCTTTATGACCGCAACGCACGTAGGTGTGCATATGAGTCGCAGCTCAAGTCGTGTCTCCTTAACATATTCGTGTTCACTTTCGAATATCTCGCCCAACCATCGGTACTTTGCTTGGCTCTGGGGACGACGAATTGGGTCACATACAGATAAGTATTTGGCCAAAGGAAACTGTTTTACGTAAGTCTATGGCGTATGAAGGGAAACAGTAATCCCTGTACCTCAGTAAAAAGCTCTCGTTAGAACGTGTGAAAGGTTTTAGAACCGGCTTAACGAGCGGCGACGTGTCATTTCGCCAAATTCTTTTCACTAGCATATTCGGAATACTTAATCCTCGAGGGTTACCGAGAGGCGCCGTTTGGTTCATAAAGAATGGTTTTTGGTGATCAGAACTGTATGCTAGTTCTCAAAGTCGCCACATATGGAGGTGCGTTGGTGCTAATAGCATTTTTTTAAACAATCGATCGATAGATAGATAGATAGATAGATGGACAGATATATGGTGGATAGATAGATAGATAGATAGATAGATAAATAGATAGATAGATAGATAGATAGATAGATAGATAGATAGATAGATAGATAGATAGATAGATAGATAGATAGATAGATAGATAGATACATAGATAGATGGATAAAGAGACGAAGAACCTCACTGCTGAGTAGCTAGATTCTGTTGTCAATTCAATGAATTGACAGGAGATAGATGAATAAGTAAGGCAGATTGATAGGCAGGTAGGTAGCTAGGTAGGTAGAGAGTTAGTATCCAATAGTTCATATACAACCACCGTAATAAAACCTTACTCACTCAACCCACAACAATACTAATACTGAAATAACAAGATGATCACATGGGTGTTGTATTTCCTTAACGCATCGGCAATATTTGGTAAACCCAGAATGCGTTAGCATCTTTTGTCTTTGTCATAACGAAATGAGGAAGGCACAGGTCTTCAAATTCCCACTAGCTACATTAGCTAGACGCACAACCAGATTTTAGTGCAGTATAGGAACTCATGGGAGACCCCAACGGGACGTCCAAAACACTGTGCTGGTTCCAGAAATGGCCGATAGGTGTCGAATCACCTCTTGGATCCATGGACATATACGTGGATGTCGTACTACCCGGTGGGTTTACCACTGGGTCTGCAGTTCCATGGTTAGAATTCTAAACTAGTTTCTAAATCAACCACCACGGGCGTGTTGGCGCCAGTGTCGTCTTTACCGTACGAGCGGAATCATGCAGGTTTGTCCATGTCTAGGTCACAGATCAACATATCCTTTTAGTAGGGATGACTAAAGCTTATCTCATTTTTGAACAAGTCCACTAGGGCGCATCATGGTGCTATTCTGTTAATATCTGGTTGGTTCCTCCCTAGTGGTCGGTATACGGAACTACCTAACGGAATTCGGGATTAGTGTGAGTGCCACAGCTCTCTGTTTTGAATAGAAGAGATTAAAGAGGACGGCTGTCACAGAAAGCTTCTTATCGCCGACCCGTATCGATGCTGTCAATCTGGCAGCCATTGACTTAAGACAACTGCTTGAAAAAGTAAACAAGCATCCGTTGGTGGGGCAAAGCCGCACGAACACGCAATTTGTTTACAACTTGGCCTTTCTTTTTACCTAATGGAGATGTACCAAAGACTCTTTGTTGAGCTCTCTAATCACTTAAGGAGAGGAGCAGGACGTTCGTGTGGTTGTGTGCAAGCGCGGCTCAACAACGGTTGCAATAAATCACCTATCGGAGGTGTGTGATTCTCAGTCTACGCCTTTGGAAGAGTTAATTTATCAAAGGTGCAGCTTTTGCCAGCCCTGGTGCCATTTCGATTTGGTGGTCACACCTCGTTCATTGGCCACCTCTGAGGCCAAGTTCGTTAGTCACAATCAAACGATTCCAGTTAACAACATATAGCAGATACACGATGTACAAACTGACGACTACCAATACCTCTTGAGCAGAAACAGCTTTGACATTCTTACCCCGTCTTTCCCGTACCGGAAGAATGGCACATCCGTTTGCAAATTTATAGCTTATGGTTATAACAGGGTTATCGTTGACATTTGTGGTACTTTCGCAGCGTTTCCTCGTTTTTTCAAAAGGGATGGCAGACCCTCTTTGTGGGTGAGGAGTGAGAGAGGAGAGGAGAGGAGAATTGTTGGGCAAAAGGCAAAGGAAGGGCAAGTGGGAAATAATTCATTTGAAGCTCTTTTGTAGGACTGGATATAGGAAATAGGCCTGAGGCGATTGTAGCTTTTCACCAGCCCTCGCCCCGACCGCCATCTTGCCCCCATGCTGCTAAGTCAAGGCTCTGCTGCCCACGAGAGTCGTTCAGCTCGGCAGGAGTTCCCAGCTCCGGTCCAGGGGCTTCTAACCTTATCCAACTGCACACATGTCATATAAGGGGTTATGCTGACTATATCTCCTATTGGACCCTTTCGGTTTTGCCACTCGTTAGGGAATTCGGCATACGAAAAGCCAAGGTTTTCCAGTTTTTGAATCCTGAGCTGGAGAATGGCCTGATAGCAGGAGGCTTTTCCTTTATCCTAAACTTCTCCTAGGTCTCCTTTCACAAATTTCTCCATATTGATCTTTTCATATTGATAGGAATGCTAAGGTATTTGGATATTGTGTTTTTAAAATTTCTAGTTTTGAATGTCGATAGATGAGAATATACTATGCCTAGTATTTTTTGGGCTGCTACAACTTCATAACTTTGGGAATTATAAGCAAATAAGGTTATCTCCAGCAAGGACCCTTTTCCCCTGCTCTATAGACTTGCACATCCTTGTTTCTTCAGCTGCGTGTCTAGATCCCTGGACTATCCCTGCCGCGCTACTTGTCCTCAAATGTCCCTTATTTCTACAGCTGTTAATGCATCTCTTGGTTTCATCATCAAAGAAAGGTGTCTGTGGCGACCGAAATAGCTGAAAGAAGCCTCGGCAATAACAGCAGGAACTTCCGTTGTCCCCCACAGTGTCTAATAGCTGCGATTCCTCAAAGAACAAAGCTATTGCATTCGGTCGTGGCATTGCAACACAAAAGGTTTCTCTCTTGTCTCATTTTTCATTCAGCCCATGCAGACTTATCCCCCCTCCTCATTCACCCCACCTCATCCCCTTCTTTATCTCTCTTCCTGTTCGGTCCTTTAAGTCTTCAAAGAGTCGATTCAGATTCCACCGGTCGAATTGTTGTCATCCAATTGACTTTGGTAAATATCTTTGACCATTCTGTATATATACAGGCAGCTGGTGAGAAAAGGCATAAGATGAATATAAAAGGGGGGAAAAAGAGTTTGGTGCACCCGCAGAGTATTTGTTGACTTCCCTCTCTCTCCTTTTTTTGAAAATGGGAATCAGACACTGAAATATTCCCTTTGTCCGTCTCCGTGCTGAATATTTTCTACAAAAGTTAAAGAGGGAAGGAAAAAAGAAACGATTTCCGTGGAAATGGCTCAGCGACATTTGGGTGGTAAACTATTCATTTTATGTATCGCGTCACAGGTTTGCCAGATTCTATTCGAAAGCATCCCGCTTGACTTGACTTGAATTTTCAGAGTTAACACCTCTCCCGTCAGCAGTTTGTTGCTGCGTGTGGTAGCTTATTCAGTTGAGAGTTTCAATAACTGGTTGCTGTTGAACCATACTGAGTAATAAGGCACAGAAGATTGCAGAAAGCATGTGGAGGGGGAAAAAAGGCGCATTGTCATGCTTGGTAACCCTCTCGTTCCTTTTGGGATCTCTGCTGGTTGCTGCACAGCCTTGTAGCTATGCACAAGATCGTCATATATGTGAAAGCATCTCATTCTTCAAAACACTCGAGATAAGTACTGCCATTGTATGATGCAGCTGTACGTCACCCACTCAACATAGTCCCTGCATACAAACTCTTGCGTCTTTTTTTTTCCTCTTGGTTACCTGTTCAAGTAACGAATTTCTGTATCCGCCCCGTCTCGAGAGTGCACGAGGAGCCCATTCTTGCCATAACCGACTCTTCCGTTGCTTTAAATGTCAACATAACTTGGTTATCTAAGCGAGAATACTCAGAACGTCGATAACTCTGCGACTCTTGTTTCATACGTATGACTGTATACTTCTATGACAGAGAAGAAGTATATTCTTATTTAGTTCCGTATTTTTGTATATCCCAAACTACTGATCTTCTTAAATCTAGGATTTTATTTTGGCGCAACTAACAACCCGACTTTAATGAAACTTTACGAGTGTGTAAAGTAGTACTAGATCTACGCACGGTAATTTTTTGGTTCTTATATCTTTAAAAACATGGGTGCTATAAGCGATCAACTTAACCCCAGCAACACTTTTTGATTGCTCTATAGACTGTACTGTAGAACCTTTAGTCGTCAGCCCCAGGAACTTATTCTTATTGCAAATTCAGAATTTTATACGACTGCCAGATTCTTAATCACGAAACTAGTTCCTTGGTCATTTTGAAATTTGTTGATTTTTGAGCATAACCCAACTCTTCTGTTGCTTTAAATGTCAACACAACTTCGAGTGTTCCCAGTCAAAATATACTTAAAACGCAACTTTTTCTCTCTGGACTGCAACTTTTATTTCGTCAAAAAGTACTTGCTTATCATTTTTGGTTTGTTGACTTTTGAGGTTCCAGTGGCGATGCATGACAGTCGAGATGACTCACCCATACAGTCGCCCTGGTCTGGTATAACCTTTCAGTCATCAGCTCCAGGAACTAATTCTTGTTGCAAATTCCAAATACCAAAAGCCCGGGACCGGCAAAGTTTTGCAGCATTGTAATCTCTATACACATTTCGAAACGTTGAAAGCTTTAAAGGAACCGGTTTCTATTCTACGGCTAGTATGATGAAAGTTTTTCAACAGCTGGAAAAGGGAACATGCGATACAAATCAAACGCGTTATTGGCAAATGAAAATTGATCGTTCCAACCAAAAGTTTGGGCCTCATTCAAGTTATAGCTTCAAACGGTTGAGAATAAAAAGCCGTTATCTCGGCCAAATGAGAGCGCATCTTTATCATTTTGCGTATCGAGGCTATATACAAGATCTATAAATAAAGCTGGCGAAAAAAACTTGGTCAGACACGAAGAGGGAACTGTGCACTAAAGCACACGGCTACCCTTGGACGTTTACGATTGCTCCATGCACAACGCTAACAGTATGCTCTCTGTGGAAGAAGGTCATTTGTATACCATTCGCATGTCCCATAAAACCCAGGGAAAACCATACGCTCTGATATGAATGTATTTCGCTACAAAGACGAATTAAAGTCTCTTAAACAGTAATTGTCTTTTGTGCGCGGCACGTTTGTATTATATTCTCTATGGTTTCATTCTTATCCACCTTCTTTTATTATTCCTACTCCTTTTTTAAAATACAGAAGACCGAAGAAAGATGAAGAAAAAAAAGTTGTAATATTTATATATATTAAAAAAAAACAAGAAAGAATCTTGACTTGGGAATGGATAAGTAGACGGATGACAAGCAACCCAGCCGTGCTTGGTATGCCACGAATGCCAAGTTAAAACGAAAGCTTTCGTGGGATGATTTCTTCCAAGAGTAGCTCTCTCTCTCTCTCTATCTGTCCGTTGTATCTTTAATTTTTTATGTATAAATAACTGAAATTCTTGGACGAAGAACCATACAGTTACCGTTCCGTGGGTACGAGATTTTCATCGTGCACGATGATACCAAGCCACCGTCGATCGGTATATGTATGCAGTCGTTTTAACTTCACCCTTGTTCTGCTCTGGATATAACTCTTGCAACGCCAAAGACATTATGAGAAGTAAACGATAAAAAGAGGTTGAGACCACCTAAGATGGCCACGTCAATCCAGTACTTTATGTTCTAAGCTTAATATACGAGTATAGCCTATTGTTAGAATCGTCTGACAAATCTAATTTGCTTTAATTTCTTCCTCTTGTTCCAATGTAGGTAGAAGCCTTGTTGCCGCGACAAAGGTGGCCATTGAAAATTCCGGTCGTCCCCGAATACTTTTGGCATTTTGGCAAAGGAATTCCCTTTGGCTTTTTGAGCTGGCTTTTTAAGGGCATATATTCCGGTCTACCTGGGAAGGTGGCTCCCCCCGTTGGGCCGATATCAGGTGGTTTGTTTCCTAAACGGAGCGCCTCCGGGGAGCTTCTGAAGCGGGCGGAGTCAGCACTCACCAACTGGAACAAGTTGTAGCTTGCAGCGGCCACAAAAACAGGCAGCCATCCAAGTTGAAGCCAGCAGTGAGTTGTAGCAGTTGCATGTCGCAGGCTGTACGAGACGTTTGGTCGCATTTTTCCAAAGCCAAAGGCGCCCCCGAAACGTTTGAGTCATTCATTAGTCTTTCGGCTGCCAAATGCGACATATCTATCACTGCTAAATACGAGGATACGACAACAGTGGGTGTTCAGTTCGAGTGCGACCACCGAACGATAAACGTGTGTCTCGCTCGCTTTCCTTGCGTACTCGTGGTAAACCAAACTTCAAAAGTCGAATTGTTGTTTTGGGCCTTTGAATCTACTGAACTTTTCAACTTTCTGAGAAAACGTTTCATTGTTTTAAAGTGCTGAGTAATGTACCTAAAGAGCATGCCATGCTCTCGGTGAAACAATTTGCTTCGACTTTACGAATGCGCAAGCCTAGTAACGTTCTCTTTGACATGGATGTGTCACTACCAATGCCGGTCGGTGTAGCTTCCGGTCATCTGAGTTTCTATCGGACTTCGCGGTGGCTGTGTTTATTGACCACGTGCATTGCCTTCGTCCTCGGCGTTGGAGTTGGCGTAGCCGTACCGTTTTACGTCCTCCCATCATCCAACAGTTCTATTGTGCAACAGCATCACCTTCCACACAGTAGCAATTTGTCAACAATAGCCGAGCCACATGAATTCCACTGGGCGACAGTTGAAAACATCTCGACGACACCCACCCCGTTACCGACGATCTCGGTGCCGTACGTCCAAGTGCGACTAAAGAAAACCGGCAACGACCTCGACAGCGACGAGTTTGAAAACCACAGAAAAATATCCTTTGTCCAACCTCAGGATGCTAGAAAGCAGCATTCCTCGTCAGATAACTCGCATCGTGTTACGAGTACAGCAACGCAGGAACCTAGAGAATCCTTCTCCAGCGATGTAGTTCAAGGGATCTACTGGACGGAGTTGGTCGAAGATATGCTTCCTCGAGGATTCGTCGAAGAAGATGTTGTCCGATGGCAAGAGTACTGCCAAGACAGCGCTGTCGTACGTCTGGACGAAGGCTGCGGCCGTATGCAGAATCGTTTAGTGACCTTCGAGAATGGCACTAAATCGTGTTGCCGCTACCGGCAGAACTACGATCAGATACAGGGTGAAATTTTCAGCTTTTATCTCAGTCGTCTACTGGGACTGCGCAACTTGCCACCTTCAGCGCTAGGTCTTGTTCGGCCGCTGGAATCGCAGTGGAGCAACGTGCGCTCTCAGCTGAGCCTCGCCCAGTGGGCTGAAGATCGTCCGGTTGTTTTGACGCAGTTTCTGGAGGGTCTGGAACCAGCCTTGATTCCAGTTTTACTGCGCGGATCCAATCGCCATTTCCATCCTACGGACGTCGCCCTACAGAAACTGGATTCCGTAACAGATCGCGAGCAACTCGTTACTCTGGCGCAATGGTCGGACTTGCTGGTTTTTGATTACCTGACAGCTAATCTTGATCGCGTGGTGAACAACCTTTACAACATGCAGTGGAACCCGGCCATGATGGAGTCTCCTGCTCATAATTTGGCTCGTGACACCAAGACGGGACTGCTGGTCTTTCTGGACAATGAGAGTGGTCTCCTGCACGGTTACAGACTCCTCGACAAGTACGAATCCTACCACAAGGGCCTGCTGGAATCGGTATGCGTCTTCCGAAAGACTACCGTTGAATCCTTGCGTAAACTGCAGGGCAAGCGAAATGTCGGCGACTTGCTGAGGAACACCTTCGAGTCCCGGCATCAGAGTCTGGTCGACTATTTACCTTTCTTACCGGAGAAGAGCGTTAAAACGTTAAACCATCGCATTGATCGAGTGTTAGATCAAGTAGCCAAGTGTGAGAGTCTATACGGATCTTAAAAACAGCGCGAAATTTTGATAGTTCCCCCCCTCGACAAGGCATTTGTGCTCAACATTGTGATGGTCAACGTTTTCCTTAATAGAAATGGAGACTCATTTTTGCCTGCCCTCTTGTCCTCTCCTCTCTACAGTGGCACCACCCTTCGTCTCCCTTCCTTTTTTTCCCAACCTGGGGAATTCCTCTTAAACGGTCCGAAGGAATTTGACCTCTGTGTAAAGGAATTTTACATTTCATTCTGTGAGAATTAAGTGTCAAAATCGCCGCTGGCAACTTGTGCGAAAACTTGAAGCGTTGAGGGTGGGGGAGAGGGGGGGGTAGACTTGTATACAAGGAAAGGGGGGGGAGGACACAGAGGGGTTAAATACTCCCTTAGAACTAAACCGGAAAACCAAAGATCCAGGTGAAAACTGCCCATTCCGGACCGGATACTTCATTTAGTTTCTGCTATATCGTACGTCGTCGTCGTCATACTTTTCCGCCTTGGTTTAAAACAAAAATCAGACTGACTTTATTGCACCAAACCAGATTATAAATCAATGTCTTAAGGTCCCATGGAAAAAAAACAGTTTGTGTGTTCCCTGCTCTTTTTCTGTTTGGAACCCATCGTATACCAGCGCTCAGCCCCCGTTTTTATGGCGGAGCCTCCAGCACCGGAATGTGGAGTTTTACCATTTTTTTTATATCTTCGATGGGAGAAAAATCTTGGGGAAAAAAATGTGGAAAAGCCAAACATCTCTTGTCAGTAGGGCGTCCTGGGAAAATTGCAGACATCAGCCGGCCATTACCTGGACGCATTCTCTCTCTCTCTCTCTCTCTCTCTCTCTCTCTTCCTCCTCCTCCCCCCCCCTTTTCTTCTTTCCATAGTGAATAAAAATACTTGATTGCGATATGCCTGGAAGCGATTAAAAGCACCACCGGGCAGTCATCTTAAAATGGACACTCATCTCCGTATTGTGTGGAAATGAAAATCCCTATGTATGTTGTAGAGTAATACTCGCGAATATTTCTGTAAATGTTGTGTACATACTGAAATTGGAGTGTGGATACACTGAATATATTTAACGTTTTTTTCACGCACCACGCATAGACTTTCATTCAATTTACGTTACACTTTGTACAGTCCATAGGGCAATCCAAAAATGAGTCTTGCTGGGGTAAAAGTTGACCGCTTATAGTACCCTTGTTTTCGCAGATATAACAACCAAAACAATACTGCGCATAGAACTAGGACTAGTTTATACACTAAAAAAGTTTCATTGAAATCGGGTTGTAAGTTTTGCCAAAATAAAACACTAAAGTTACGAAGATCGATAGTTTGCTACCATCCGGATCCCTGCATTTATCAAAACCGCATAGAACCTATATCTTCTTAGCCACTATGACTCTATTTCTATAATAACAGGCATTTAATTCTAGAGTTAGTCTAGTCTAGCAAAACTAGTTTGGAAGTTGTGGATAAAAGCCTCTCTTGTTCAAATTACGTCAGGCTGGCTGTTTAGCTACGCCCATTATGGCCGCAGTCCAAGAAAGCTTGAAGCATAACGTGCAACAGAGCAATTGTCGTGACGACTCCTCCTTTTTAACTGGTCAAATAACCGTTCCCCTTGAGGATTGCCAACTCCGCCTTCAAAGTACCAGGTTCCTCCCCGTTATCTTACTAAGTGGCCCTCAATCCTTTTCTATTGAAGCCATCATTTACGCAGCCATACAACAAATTTGCCTGCTTTGTATAAACAACCTCTTTAAAAGATTATCCAAAAACTTTTCATGAATTTAAGTAAATAAATATGCATTATAACAAATTATAACCAATTTTTTAAATTAATTTACCAAATTGAACTAAAAATGGTTGATTAACGCAATGACCTTTAATTGATATGTACAGTAACCTGGAACATGTATAGTAAAATTACATTTAATTAGTAGTTAAAGTACAGTTTTAAAGTATGTAGTACAAATTATACTTAACAGGTATAATGGACGATTAGGCAGCATATGTTATAAAAGGCGCGGTTACAGTGATGATATCTACTGATCATTGGATCTTTCACGAATATTTTCATCTATGAAGTAATTAACGATGAATATTAACAAGAGTATAATAATAGTATCTTAAATATACTTGCAGAATCATCGATATCACAAACAGATAGTAAACCAGAAATAAAACTTAAAAGACTATGCAATTGACTGCCATATGGGGAACAAGGATAATTTAAGTTGACATTTCGTTAGCACATAATAGACATAGGATTGCAGCAGCAGGATAAATGAGTAGTATGTGATTGGGTGTATTCTTCGGCAAGGATTGTTTGGTAAATGTTCTCTCTACGACTCTGTATATACAACTCTCTCTATCTTTTATCTCTGTCTAATGCCAGCGCTTTGTTAGGCCACGTGAATCACGGTATAGACTTTGGTTAAGAAAAGCAACTGTTGCTTCCATTGAAGGTGTAAGTAATGCGGACATAAAAGTCTGGCCTTCCATAGAATCGAGTAACATGTCTATCGCTAAGCGCGACTCGGCTTCACGGGATGAAAAAGCATACACAGACTTGGCGTTATGTGTGTGTGTTGCCTTTCGAGTCTTTTATCAGATAACTAACAAGATGTTATGTCCCTGAAGCAAACGAGGGGCTCGCTACCTGCACAAGATCAAATCACCCGAAACTTTGTTTAGATATAGTCGACGAATTGAGTGAAATAAGGTAGTTGTAAACTAGCAAGGTAAGTTGTAAGTAGCACTTGAGGTAATGAGCAATTCGTATGTCGTCAGCTGTAATCATGACTAAGAGTACTTAAACCTTATACGGTATCACTTGAGAACCATTCAGAAGATCAGGAGTCAGTAGATTTAAGTAACTTTCAGCTGATCGTCTATTGGATCAGATCGGATTCTATCTGGTCGATTTGATCTGAACAGCGCAAGACGAAAGTTGGTAATGGTATTTTAAAACTTATTTAAGGAAATATCTTGAAAACCACTAAAATATTCTCAAGAAACATCAAGGATTAAACTTAAGTCAACTTTTAAGTCAACTGAGGATATTACACACAGCAGCTTGTGGTAAAAGGAGACACTTGAGAGTAAGTTGAGCATCCGAGGTTAAACTAAAACTTATAAAACGATCAGAACATTAGTTTTTGATTCGTACATCAAATAATTTTAAGGAGACGCATTTGGATGACATTTAATTTAAACCATTCAAGAGTGTTCATATCGATAATATATAATTACGTTAATTTTTAAAGAATAAATTTATCTGGATAACCTATATATTGCCAGGGTTTTTGTAATCATGAAACATTCAGTGTCTAAAATGAAGTAGTCAACAGTCTTACTGAAGCTGAATTGAATGAAACATACTATACTAGTTATATGGGAGTCGTTGAAAAAGGAGGTAAGTCTTGGCAAGTAGTGTTAGTATAATAAACGTCATTAAACATTCTTTTTCGTTGATTCCTCATATAAAAGCCACTTAAGAGAGGGCCAATTAGGGAGTTAAATTCAATTATAAGAGCCATCAAGTTATAAGTACCCTCCTCTCAATGGAAAGTAGCGTCACTTAACTTTTAATTTAAACCATCAAACCCAAAGATAGACGGTTTTTTTTAATGTTACGGTGGAACGTATATAACCCATTTTAATGATGGCAAAGTTCACTCTGATGTTGAAAAAAAAACTTGAAAAAAGAAGAGGCAAGAAGCTGTTAGCAGCTCATTTACGCAACTCTGAAGAGTAATTCCCTCAGCATATCCTGCTGTGCTAGTAATTAAATTACATTAGCAACTGGGAGGGCTTCTAATAGTTGGCAACGCTGGAAACTTGCACAATTCTACCTGATGGATTATTAGATACGCTCTCTTCCAGCGAGCTGCGCCTAGATAACAAAAACTAGTATTTTTATCGCCTTCCTAATTTCACCGCCCGATTCGCGTAACGTCGTAAATTAATCTCTGTTTTCTGGAAAGGGATCGCTTAAGTTGTGCTAAAGACAGCTTTGACAGTTGGGACGGCAGAATAAGAGGAACCATGCAGAAGTTTCCAGTGACATAGTGAATAGATAGCTAAAGGGATAGATGAATAGTAGGTGAGAGAAGAGCACTAAGGGCAGTTGGACTAGCCATAGGTGCAATAGCTAGTATGCGGTAGGTATTAATGCAGATGTATAGAGTTGGTTATAATCTAGTTTGATGAATAGGCGAATACATAGATGGATAGCTGGGTAGGTATTCGAGTGGATAGATAGATAGAGAGATAGATAATTATACAAATAGATAGGTAGTTAGGATTGATAGGTAGATAGATTTATTGGTTGACAGATAGTGATCCCGAGCGATCCGTAGACAGATATATAGATAGATAGATAGATAGACAGACGGATAGACAGACAGGTAGACAGATATATATATATATATATATAGAGAGTGACAGATAGACAGATGGTACAGATAGACAATTAGGCAGACAGATAGATAGATAGATATAGATAGATAGATACATAGATAGATAGATAGATAGACAGGTAGATAGACAGACAGGCAGAGATATAGAGGATAGATAGATAAAATAGATAGATAGTGAGAGACAGAGATAGACATGCAGATAGATAGATAGATAGATATGCAGATAGATAGACAACAGGCAGATAGATAGATATATAGATAGATAGATGGATAAGCATAGATAGACAGATAGAGAGATATACCGATAGATAGAGAGATAGATAGACAGACAGGCAGAGAGATAGAGGATAGATAGATAAAATAGATAGATAGACAGATAGAGAGATATACCGATAGATAGATATATAGATAGATAGATGGATAAGCATAGATAGACAGATAGAGAGATATACCGATAGATAGAGAGATAGATAGACAGACAGGCCGATAGATAGATAGATAGATGGATAAGCATAGATAGACAGATAGGTAGATACATAGATAGATAGATAGACAGATAGACAGACAGATAGATAGAGTTACTTGCCCGATTGCCAACATCCTCTTTTCTGGACACATAAGAAGCCCTTGTCACCTTTAGTTATAGTCGCGAACCCCCATACCCGGGTGTAGATTAATGTTTCACTAACGAACTGATACTGCTGCGAGCATAATTACTTCTCATTAGAGGCTCGTTATATTTCGATTCGTTAGCACAGCCAACCAAGAACGCTCTCTCACCATATTCTAATATCCATACCTCAATTTGCTTTCCTTTAACTCAACTTCACAAACACGCATGATAGGAAGTCTCCACGTCCAAAACGTGACATCGCTCGCGTCATGTATATTCACCAGCTATAGATTTGCAATAGCATAAACAAAAGCTATTTAATTGACTATTATAAGATCAAGACCATATTCATCGCTAACATTCCTCGATATTCTTATTGGCGCCTCCCTGCTAACAAGTCGGCTATATACCGTGGGAAAAAGACCCCAACTTACTTCAAGTCGGATAACATGCGACACGCAGTGAATACAACATAATACAGACATATCGACATTTGCATTGTACTTGCAGGTAGAAACGGGAAGAAATCATGCGGAATCTTTCCCCCTCGCTTGCGGGTTCACCCGGTGTCCACCGTTAGCTTATTGGCTTTTTCTGCGCAGATCGGGCTAAAGAGTGTTTTTCACCCTTTGGGAAATATCAACCGAGCGGCGGTTATTCTTATTATGACATGTCAGGTCCCCTGGCTGTGAATACGGTTTTATCAGAAAAGCCCATCTTAAAAGCCAAACAGCCAAACGAGTACCATCACTGCTTATGTGCACACATACAAACACGATTGCTTTTAATCGATTCGCTACGCTATTTTTTCTACATCCTTGTATCAATTTCTTTAAAATTTTTTCTAAAACATGAGGAAATCTTGTACGAGACAGCCGAGCCGTGTATATAACCGAAAAAAAGCAAACATGGAGGGGGAAGAAATAAAAACCTTAAGGAGTTTCTAATGGCGGTAAGACACTCTCCCGGCTTCTGTTTAAGCATTCTCCGCACGACTCGTTGTTATATGCTGTATAGGATGTTACCAGGGAACGGCCTTTGGTGTTTGATAATCCAGTGATAATATCGTGATCTATCAACTACTATTTTGCATGATATCATCTAACTCCGTAAGACAGTAAAACCCGATCTGATAAGTCAAGGGAACCTGATTTACTTTGTTGACACAATAGACCCTAATTTGCCGAGATATGACTATCTTACCGTGAAAGACAAGACCGCGTTGTTTAAATCCTGTAAGGAATTACGAGATTTTTTTTAATATATAAAGTACTTTTACCGTACGGACAAATGAACCGCAGCCAGTTTTCAAAGAAGGAAATGCTGCTGGTCTCGGTTAAGAGAAGACAGACAGCTTCTCTTTCTATATCCCGTCCAAAGGATTATATGCGTCGCGTGTAAAAACTTGACAAACCTTATCAGCTACTCGGCATGAAATAGCAGAACCTTCTCATTTCAATAAACCGTAATGGAAAAAGGACCGAAAGTAGTGAACCGAACTTAAAGCAGAAAGAGTAAAAGTATAAAAGTACAAGAGTACTGAATGACGCTTTTTACTCCAGTGTGGTATAGGCGGCAAATTTCCGTGTACGAGATAATTAGTAGTTAGTACTAAAAATTAGTATAGTTGGTAATCTTAGCAAGTTAGTAAGCTAGACGGATCGGTAATCAGTTGGATGGATTGCTAGATAGATAGATTGATAGATAGATTGAATGATAGCGATCCAATGACAGATAGATCAATAGATAGATAGATAGATAGATAGGCGAACAGCAAGAAACTTCATACTATAGTATAACACAAGTGACTGCTAACTATCTATTAGCTACTTTATCCACGACGACTAGTTTCAATTGCTAGTAGCTGAACATAGGCTTAGTTAGTTAGCAAAAGCTAGTCCACCTGCTAGCTGTTAGCACAAGAACTTCTTGATAGCGCCATACATTGTGTCATAGCTTCAATTGCTATTAGCTGAGCAAAGGCTAGTTAGTTAGCAAAAACTAGTCCACCTGCTAGCTGTTAGCATGGAACTTCTTGATATCACCATACCTTGTGTCATCATCCGAGTTGCCCACGTTGTCCCTTTATTGTACACTATTATAGGTTAGTACTATACTATGATTACTATCTACTATTTACCATTGACACTATTTCCAGTTTGCACTTGGCCTTGCTGAGCGCAGGTGTCAAAGGACGCGGCCACTTGTGTCAACTAATGAGAATTTATCACGGGCCTTGCGGTTTAGCCATCGCCTCATTAAAGTCCGCAGTTGCACAAAAATAAAAAGCCATAAAATAAAACTCGCTTAATAGCTTAATAGAAAAAGGCAGCGGACAATGAAAGCGCAAATCAATTCAACTTGTGAGATAGAAATGAATTGTTTCTATTTGTTAATTTTTTTAATTTCAGTTTATTCAATTTTTGTTTTTTTAATTCTTGGATAGACTTTCTTCGGGGTCGAGAGGAACAAGTCGAGGAAAACGGAGCCGAAATGCTTTTGTCTTGAAGCCTCCCGCTAAGCTAGCCAAGGTCGAGTACATACACACCGAGCCAAAACAGATCGAGAAAAGACACAAGACGAATCATTTTGGCTGACGAAATTCAAAAAGGAAAAAGAAACATAATAAAGAAAGAGGAAATCTCGAGAACAGATTTGAATTTCAGCGTTCGACTGTTTTGGAACTGTCAAAAGGCGCGCGCTTGTGTATAAAACACCTGTAAACAGAATGGTGGCAAGAGAGAGCTAACAACCAGCAACCGTACAATTAGACAGACAGACAGACAGGCAGATAGATAGATATACAGATAGACAGGTAGACAGATAGACAGATAGATAGACAGACAAGCAGACAGACAGACAGATAGATAGATAGGTAGATAGATAGAGGTAGACCGACAGACAGAGACAGATAGATAGATAGATAGACAGCTAGTAGATAGATAAACAGATAGACAGTTAGTAGAGAGATGGATAGATAAACGGATAGATAGGTAGGTCAAGAGATAGATAGATAAATAAACAGATAGATAGGTAGGTAGATAGATAGACAGATAGACAGCTAGTAGATAGACAGATAGATAGACAGATAGATAGATAGATAGACAGGCAGACAGACAGATAGACAGATAGTATATAGATGAAACAAATGTCAGTCAAAAGGCATAGTTAACTTTAAAGTCAACTGGTAAACAGTAAATCCAAAAATTACAAGTTCTAACAGTTTTGATCTAGGGTTCACGTGTCATGACGTCACGTCACGTGACCTTTCATAAGGCTCTGTAAACATCTGTACGCAAGAAAAATGACTTACTATAGACAATTTAAATTTCACTCACGTTCAGTGTATATCATAAGCTTGAAGCTAAACCAAAAGAATGTAACCTTTTGAAATTCATATTAATAATATAAGAGAAACTACGACGGGAATAGCCCAGTTTTTGCATTGGAAAAATACGAATAACTGATCGCCTATGCCGTCAAGATGGCAGACACATTTCTATCTATCTATCTGTCTTCTACCTGTCTGTCTGGCTATCTTATCTATCGATCTATCTATCTATCTATCTATCCGTCTGTCCATCTGCCCATCCATCTATCTATCCATCTGTCTATCCATCTGTCTATCCATCTGTCTATCCATATATCTATCTATCCATCCATCTATCTATCTATCTCTCTATCTATTTATCTATCTATCTATCTATCTACCTATCTATCTACCTATCTATCTATCTATCTATCTATCCGTCTGTCCATCTGCCGCCCATCTATCTATCTATCCATTTGTCTATCCATCTATCTATCTATCTATCCGTCCATATATATCATGAAAATGCACAAGCTCTACTGGTTGCTAAACTGAGTTAAAGGAAAATAAAATAAGTAATCAAGAACTTAATGTTGTTAGAATGTTAAAGATATTAGCAAAGATTCCCCACCACTGAATACGAATTGCAAACAATACGCATCTCCTGCATTTATATCGCATCACGATATGTTTCAAACATTCCAAAATCCGTCTTGCAAACTAACGCAACTGCTCGCTATACAATACGGTTCACGAAATTCAAAATGATTTCTTGAAATAAAAAGTTGAAACAAGCAAAGAACAAAAGACGGAAATCAAATTAGTTCAAGAAAACGGTTGCGAAAGATAAAACAACCCAGTTCTGCTTGGGTGATCCAATGTTGCCATGTTCTCTGTTGTCCTCTCAGAAGTACAAACAATGATGTCTGCCCTGTTTTCCGCACAGAAACAGAATAGTTAAGAGCCATTAGAAACGTGTATATCTAAAAATAAAAAAAGGACCACAAGACCCTTAAAAAAAAAATTAAAAATAAAATTATAAAAGACAAGGGACGTGAAAAGGAAATGCCATTGCGACCAGAATCTCTTTATTCCCAAAGCCGCATGCGCCTTATCACATTAATCTAGTCAAACCGAAATAATTATTAACGGATAAGGACTTGGGAACAAGAGAATAAAAGAAAAAACTGGTCAATCAGGATTGTTTGGAGGACATTTCAGGGTTATTTGTCCCCGAATGACAGCCGTTCGATTGGTAGAAATTTTAAAAAATATCGTCCATATTGAATTACTATATATAGGTGTTCCCAAAGTAGTTGACTAGCTAATCAGTAGCAGTAAACACTAAATTCATTATCAGTTTACACTGATACCCATTGTCAGGCATAAACATGTATGTTCAGTTATCAGTAGTTGTCTTAACTAGCGTCAGTACCCAAAAATAACACATTAGAACATATTGTCCACTGGGATTCTTGTTTAGGATTCAGTAGCAGTAAGTACTAGATTCAGTATCAATACGAACTTGAAACTTCGGTGCTTCGGACCGCGCTGTTGTCATATACCTTTGAGTAGTCACTAAAATAGCCGTAGGGCAAATGTGAAGCCAGCTTCAAAGTCGGACTGTGTTCGACTGTCAGTAGTTGTCATAACTAGCGTCAGTACCGGAAAAAAAATAACACACAATGACATTTGGTCCACCAAGGTTCTTATCCAACAAGGTAGTACTAGTCCACTAGTATTCAGTAGTAGTAAGTACTAGGTTCAGTTGCCAACCAGAACTTGAAACTAAGGCGTATAGACCTTCGGTAGTAGCAAATATTACCGCAGGGCAAATGCGAAAAGCCAGATTATGTTACTGTATACTTCCAATTCGGATTGCGTGTTCGAATGTCAGTGGTTGTGATAACTAGCTTCAGCACCAAGTCTGAAGCTGACAGTTCTGGGAAATTGTTTCAGAGCTCCAAATTGGCCGCTGACTTGATCCGGCTGTCACAGTAGGGAGACCCAGTTGGAAGTCTTGAAGCAATTGAAAGGATGAAAAAAAGAGAAGGGAAAATCTCATGATTGCGTACATAGCCCCTCTCCACTCTCTAAAATTACTGCAAGCAAATCAAGATGGCGTCGGGGACAATGGCAACATCTTGAGAAAAGAAGCGGCAAAATAGTACCTTGTGCTCAGTAGGACGTCGCTACTGAACCCACCTGAAGGATAATGAACAAATTTTCGTCTATACCCTTTAGAGAGACGGAGGGAAAAAGAGAGATCGAAAGAAGCCAGAACACTGTAATTGTAATTACCAACGATAAAAAGTAAACGGACAGATGTATTATAGCTTCTTCCCTTTTGGGAATATATATATATATATATATTGTAGAGTATACAGAATTCTATAAGTAGTGTATAGTATAGTATGGAGTAGTAATAGTATGAGGGAAGTGTAATATAATATCGATGCAGTTTAGTATATACTAGTTTATATAGCGTATTTTTTGGGTTCGTCCAGTGGGTACACCAAACTGTATTAAATTTATATTTACAGAGCGTGAATATAGCGGCGCATAATATAGTATAGTATAGTATAGTACAGTAAAAGTGTAGTATATAGTATAGCATAATGTAGTATGTTATAGTATACTATGAATATAATGCAGTATATCGTATTAGTACAGTACATTACAGTGTAGTAGGGTACAGTACCGTATTGTATAGTATTTTAGCTTAGGTGTAGCATACAATAATATAGTATAGGATAGTATAGTACAGTACAAATATAGTATGAAGTATAGCATAATGTAGTATGATATAGTATACTAGGAACATAATGCAGTATCGTATAGTATAGTACAGTTTAGTATGGTACAGTATTGTGTAGTATAATATTATAGTTTAGTAGTAGCATACAATAGTATAGTATATAGCATAATATAGTAAACTGTATTGTAGTATAGGACAGTGTATAGTACAGTAGTATAGCGTAGTATAGGTATACCATAGACTATGGTACTATGGTCTATAGTATAGTATAATATAGAATAGTACAGTACAGTACAGTATGGTGGAGCAGCTTAGTATTATGCAGTAGTATAAAATATAATAGTATTGTGTAGTAGTATTGTATAGTACAGTACAGTACTGTACAGTATAGTGGAGCAGTTTAGTATCATACAGTAGTATAGCATAGCATTATAGTATAGTATAGTATAGTATAGTACAGTACAGTACAGTATGGTGGAGCAGTTTAGTATCATACAGTAGTATAGCATAGCATTATAGTATAGTATAGTATAGTATAGTACAGTACAGTACAGTATGGTGGAGCAGTTTAGTATCACGCAGTAGCATAGCATAGCATAGCATGACAAAGCATAGTACAGTATGGTGGAGCAGTTTAGTATCGTGCAATAGTATAGCATAGGATAGTATTGTGTAGTATAGTATGGTATAGTATAGTACAGTACAGTATGCTGGAACAATTTAATATCATACAGTAGTATAGCATGGCATTATAGTATAGTATAGTACAGTATAGTACAGTACAGTATGCTGGAACAATTTAATATCATACAGTAGTATAGCATGGCATTATAGTATAGTATAGTATAGTATAGTACAGTACAGTACAGTATTGTATACACGTTCTGGCATAGTGAAGTATAGTCCACTACAAAAAGATAGAGCAAACAAATGTGCATCTCTTTATCTCTGTCGAGTAAGTTTTTTCGTCAATTATTTTCCTACGAGCGGGCGAAAAAGGAGAGATTCTTCCTGAAAGGTGAAAAATCGTTGACCGTGATGCACATGGTGTTAAAGCTCACCGAGTGGTTGCAGCATGGTTCCAGGAGTCAAGGGAAACTGCCGTAATAAATAATGCAATAAAAAAGTCAAATGAACCGGGATCCTTAGATTTACGACGTGGAGGTAATGAGCGCCAATTTGGCCTCCCCTTGACATAAGCCCCAACAGGGTCTTCTTCCTCTTTCAAGTCGAATTTAACACACACAAAAATACCACGTTTCCTCTCTTCATTTAAAACCACCATTTATACTTCCTTAAGGTACGGCCAGCGATCAAAGCCAAAGTTACCTCTCATTAGCTAGCCATTTTTTTAGAATAATGATTATAAATTTTAACTATAAGTTTTAGTCTACGGCAAGAAGATAAGGGTCTATATCCAAGTCGACTCTGTGGTAGGAAGAATCACTGAAGTCGACTCGTTTGCATATAGCTGTAAATTCCGAATCTTGTTTATTCTTGTTGATGTGCATTAGTGTAGGCGAGTTTATAGCGAGGCCCTGTTGAAGAAAAGGGAACAACACGCTTGTCAAACTCCCCAGTGGCTTTGCATGATGGAAGACACACTCGTCGAAACGTACAAGTGCCTCTCTCTGTGGCCCATACTCAAAAGAACCAACAATTCCCACGCCCTCCCGCACTATGCCAGAAACACCTTCCTCTTAAAAACATGGCTTCGAAAATCCCGGACCTTTCTATTAAAGAAAAAAAAGCTACGCGATAATCCTTCCAATGTATTCCTGACCGCGTTCAGATGTTTACCGGACTTGTTTACTTATACAAGAGCAACCGTCAATATCGAATCGCTGGTAATACTTTACTCAGTACTGGTGAGAAGAGGCTTCTCCCTCTGGGGATTTTCACATATGCCATTAGTATCATGAGTTAAATAGTAAACTTAAGCAACCTGCTCATTTCTTTGTAATAAGTTTACTGGTGAGGAGAGGCTTCTCTCCTGGTGACAGTTAAAGAAGGTCACCCGTAGTTGGTTAACTTACAAACCTTTAATTATAATTTAATGAGATCACCGTTGAGAAGATACTTCTCCCCTGGTGACACTTAGAAAATTCCGTATGTCATTAGGCTTACGAAGTTATTATTCAACTTGGAAAGCCTGCTAATATCGGTGTATACTTTAATGAGATCACTGGTGAGAAGAGGCTTCTTCCCTGATGACCATTCAGAAAAAATAATATGCAGTAGAGAACATAATTAATTTATGAATTAATAATAATAATAATAATAATATTGACCGTGTATTTTATTCCTTGTTGTTTGCTTGAACTTGACTCGGTTAATCCCCTTGATTGCTCTACCTCTAGCGGGGATCGAACCGGTAGGCTTTATCCATCTCTCCTTCTACCCATCTATCCATCTATCTATCTGTCTATCTATCTGTCTATCTAACTATCTATCTATCTATCTATCTATCTATCTGTCTATCTAACTATCTATCTATCTATCTATCTATCTATCTATCTATCTATCTATCTATCTATCTATCTATCTATCTATCTATCTATCTATCTATCTATCTATCTATCTGTCTGTCTATTAAACTGTCCATCTATCAGTCTATATAACTTTCCGTCTATCTATCTATCTAACTATTTATCTCTCTATCTACCTCTCTATCGATCTCTCTATTAAACTGTCCATCTCTCTATCCATCTGTCTATCTATCTATCTATTTAACTGTCCATCTATCTATCTATCAGTCAACTTTCCGTCTACCTATCTATCTATCTAGAGGCGATTAGATAATAACTTATATTCCTTAATATCTCTCTATTTTGATCATATTAACGTGTAGTGAGAAGAGGCTTCCGCAATATGGTGATTGTCATAACCTGTGTGGTATAATTAAGTGACTTGCTTACAGCTGCTTATATAAAATCTAACGAAACTATTTTTTTAATGGTTACCAAATATTTCCTTGATAGTTGGACCGGGTTCCGAAAACAAAAATCTCCCGTTTTATGTGGTTTTTAAAATTGCTAGTTGTGGCCAGTCTATACTGCTCTTTTACGATTCGCAGAAACTCATAACATTTTCAAACCGTTTGAAAATAACCGGTTTGCAACTTATTAAAAACCTTGCAAATTTATCGCAGGCAACAGTAACAAGTCAGCGGAATATTCCAAAACATCCCAAATCTTTCTTCTCAGCGTTTATCTTATTGTCTATCTTAATTCACATTTTAACTATTTTTCAGTTGAGTAACGGCCAACGTGAAACTACTTGATTAAGACTAATGAAAATAGTGTAGCTGAATAATACAATGATAGCCTTAATACTAATTTCCCTCTTAGGTTAGGTAGAACTATTTGATCCAGGCTCTAACTTAGAGTACTGGTTTGGATGCTTTATGATCCCCCTGTGGAAAGTGCGTTTCTGCAAGTTATAGAAATAGAGAGATCCCTTGCTCTAGGTTTCCCGTTGTGTTGTCGCGAGTCAAGTTTAGGGGAACCCGGGCGCGACCTGCCCGCTGCTGCTCCACCCATTCGCCCCTTTGCGAGGTGTCAAACTTTCCAGGATGCTTGTCACCATCATTGTACACACAGTGACTAGCCAAGCCAGCCTGCAGGAAAAGCTTCAGGACTTTTAACAAGAACTTCCCGTCAGATGCAGGCTAAGACAGCTCTAGTATATTTGTATTTGTATTTTTTACAACTCGGCTAAGGCCTAAGGCCTATTGCCACGCCACAGTCGTGTTACATAAAAAATTTTCTTCTGTG